>WBMZ01012961.1:0-13041 GCA_013400975.1 Atrichornis clamosus
CGTGTCACACATTCCATGTCACAAACATCTCCTCAGCCTCCAGCTCCCCACCCTCAGACCCTCCAGAGACAGAACTTCCAGGCCTTTCCCAACTCACTAAACCCTCGTGTGTCCCAAATCCTTGCGTTCCCTCCTTTCCTTGCCCCCCAATATCCCTCCCCAACACCGGGGTTCCCCCCGGCCCCCAGGACTCACCGGTGTTGGAGGACACGGATTTCCCGATGTCGGCCAGGGAGCGGTGGATCGGCTTCTTGGTCTGGTGGCGGTGCCGGCGCAGGAGGACGTAGCTGAGCTTCTCCCGCAGCTCCGGCTTCAGCAGCCCCTCCTGGATCTGCCTCTCAATGACGTCATCTGCAGGCACCCGGGGCAGCTCCGTGGGTCACCCCAGAATCCCCCCCCGAAATCCCAAACCCACAGTTTCGGGAAGCAGCTGATGGCTCTCAGCTCCTGCCTTTGCTTATCCCCGGGCAAGTTGGTTTATGGAGCGGAGAAGTGGTTTTAAACCCATTCCCAGAATTTTAGGACAGAAGGAAAAAACCTCCACAGGCTCCTACCTATAATCTGGGGCAGGGAGTATCCATCCAGGTCCAGGAGCACGGTTCCCGTCTGGAGGCACGTCCGCAGCTCGAAGAGGCTGTGCAAGGACAACGTGGACACGTGGGGTTTGCTCCACCTCTCGCCGCCTTCCTCCACCTTCTCCTCGAACTTGATCCACCTGGAATGAGAGGGAGACGGGCCCAGAACAGGGGTGAGCTGTGAGGATGAGGGAATGGCTTTTCCCGGAGTTTCTCTTCTTGGCAAGCCTGGATTAATTCATCCCACAAAGCTTTTGCTCATTTTTCAAGCTGGGAAGGGAGAACCCGCTGTCGTCGTTCCCCAAAGTGCTGCTTCCATGATGGTGGAGTGGAGAAAAACCCTCCCAGTCCCACCAGTGAGCCCAACCCCGCGGATTTCCCCTCCTCCAATTGCTCCTGGGAGCTTTTCCCATGGAGGTGCCCTGGCCGTAGCCAGGATCTGCTCCTGCTTGGAGCAGCCCGCGGGAGAGAAGAACCTGGAGCATTCCCAAGGTTCTTTTTATTCCTTGGCAATGCTCCGACCTCAGCCTGGGCACTTCATCCCCACGGTGGGAGACGGGAGGATTTCCAAACCCTTGGAAATCGGCCCTTCCATTCCTCGGTTTGACAATAAAGGCTTCAGGACAACGTCAGGAATGGTGGATGATTCCTCCCAGCTCCCTGGGAGCAGGGCTCAGACTCCTGGAAAGGCAGCTCCTGGTTTTGGGAAGAAAGCTGCTTTTCCTTGACAGGAGGTTTGCAGGCTCCATGGATTATCCTGCCCGGAGCTTAACCTGACACTTTTGAACTGGTACAACCGGGATCTGGGCTCCTGCTGGCCCGGATGGAAAGGACGTGGGAGGAGAAGGGCTTTTGGGAATAGCTGGTGGCTCAGGAATGCTGCACGGGAAGGACGGAAAGGATCAGCTGCAGAGGCTGCATCAAAACTCTGCTGCGAGGAGAAAATCCCAAATATCCCTCTTTAAAAACTCCCAAAATATTATCCGGGAATGCCAGGAACGCTCTGACAAAACCCCAGCACTCCCCAAAACGCAACACTCGGCCCTGGTGCCCATCCCACAGCTCCTCTCCGAGATTTCCTTGGAGAAATCCTTCCCCCAGCTGCCTTCCCTCGGGAGGGAATTCGAGCTTCCCGCGGCGGCTCCCGCCAAGCGCCGGCGCTGCTCTCCCAAAGCCGATTAGGCCACTTTTCCTTTCTTTTTTGCCCCGTTTTCCCGAGGAAAGTGGGTTATGAGGGAGCAGCCGGGGTGGCAGCTCGGGCCGGAGTTTCCAGCGGCGCCTTTGCCCCGGGATCGGCGTCCCGGGATGCCCTCGCCGAGGCCACGGCAAATTCCCTCCTCCCTGCTGAGCCCAGCGTCCCGATTTCCGTGTTTTTCCCATTTCTTGTGGATTTAGGCACAGCTGGGGCTGCTCCCACCTGCTGCCCCCACCACGCAGCTGCTCTCCTGAGGATGGGGAGGCTCAACCGCTCCCAGCTGGAAATTGGGATGTGAGAAACCTCCATCATCCCAGGAAAAATTTGGAAGCCTCCCTCTCCAGCCCTCCCCGATGAAAATCCCAATGCAAACGTTGGGGTTTTTTTTGCCTTCCAAGTTTTCAGGGGATTGGGAAGGCACAAACAACGCAAAAACAGGGGGTGGAAATTTAGGATTTCACCAACAACGTCCGGACGCTGCGGAGTTTGAGCGGGGATGGCAGCCAGGAGGACGCTGAGGAGCTTTCCCAAATTTTGGGGATGCAGATAAGAGAGGGGATGGGCATCCCCAGGGCCTGATCCTGATCCCTCCCAACCCCTGCGGTGAAATTCCGCACCCAAACTGGGAAATCCCACACTGAAAGGAAAGGGCTTGGGATACCGTCAGCATCCCTGATTCCCTTCCCAGAGCTCTCCCCGAAAAGCCCCAACCCTGCTGGTCCTTGCACGGCTGAGGTTGGGAAGAGAAAATCCCACCGGGATTTGAGGTTATTCCCCGGGATAAATCCAATAAAACAAATTGATAATTCGGTTAAAGGAGCAGCAGGTGGGGCTTGGTTGTTATTGGGGGGGTGGGAAAAGTTCCACTCCTGGCCTGGCTGGAAAAAGTGTGGGAAAAAAAACCCTGGCAAAATGTTCTTTATGTCCCCCATTCCCACTTCCCAGCTGGAATTCTCCCGTTTCCCACCTTGTTATCCCGTTTTTTCGCCCTCCCAGCCCGTTCTGCAGGGCTCTGCTCTCCCGTGGTGACTGGGAGGGGGAAAAGCTCCAGCTCTGGGATTGATCCAACCTGAGGAGACTCGGGACAAGATGGGAAATCCTCCTCCTCCTCCTTCGGCTGCAGCTGCCGTGCAAAGCCCCCCTCAAATCCACCATTCTTCCCGCGTTTCCCTGATTCGGGAATGTCTCTTTTTTAACATCGCTCAACCCGGCGCTCGTTTTGCGCACGGGGATCTTTTCCTGGCACATTCCCGACCCTTCCCTCTCACCTGGCCGACTCCTTCCACTCCATCTCCTCGCCGTCGTGCTGCAGGGTGTCCATCTCCGTGAAAAGTGTGGGATTGGGAGGCTCATCGTCCTCCCCCAGGATGTAGCGGAGCCGTTCGGCAGCCGGAGACACTGCCAGAGGGAAGAGGAGCTCTCACATCCACGGGAAACCGGGGGGGGGGTGATCCCGCCCCATTCCCGCCGGGAAAGCCCCCGAGGGGATCGTGAGGAAAAAGGGAGGTTTGGAGGGAAGTGTGGAAGGTGAGGAGTGGGGGAACTCCAGGAAATCCTGTCCCAAACTCCCGGTGCCAAGGGGAGGAGCGGAAGGCAGGAGCGGAACGCGGGAATCAGGGAATCAGGGAATCAGGGAACACAACACCAGCAAGTTCCCCTTTCCAGGAGCATCCTGTGCCCCGTTTCCGTGGGGTATCCCACATTTTTCCCTCCCGTGGGCCCTGGTTTTGCCGGGCTCCACCACGTCCGGATGCGCCAGCGCCGGGCACCCGTTTTCCCACTGCATTCCATAGGGAAAGGGGCGTCATTCCAGGGGAAACCACACAAATCCATCGTTCCTGCAGGGAAAATTCCATCTTTTTGCTGCCAAGCGCCCGCCAGGCCCAGGGAAGGGCACTCGGGGCCTCCTGCTCCCTGCGGAGCGATCCGGGAATGGGATCGCGGCATCCTCCGACCTCCTGCCTGCTGGGAAAAGGGTTTTCCATGCCCAGAGCATTCCCAGAGCCCACGGGAGGGTGACCAACCTCCCGGGGGAAGAAAAAAAAATCCAGGTTGGATTTGCTTTTAACCCTCTCCATCCTCGGGGGCTTTTCCAGCCAAACCCCCAGATCTGGGATGTGGGGAGAAATCGGGAAGCTGGGTGTGCACCTGGATGTGGCAGGGATGGGGACGAATCCCAGCTGCTCCAAGGAAAGGGCAAAATCGACCTGAAATCCATGGAAATGCTGTATTTTTAGCACAATCCTGCACCTGCTAATACAGCAGGAATGTAAAGGGCTTGGAAAATTGGGATTTTTGGGGCAGAATCCTCCTGTTCTCCAAGCTGGGAATGGCAAAATTGGGGAATGCAGCACCTGGAAAAGCAGGGAATTAAACTGCCATGGATGAGTGGAGGGAAAACTGGGAATACTGCCCTTTTCCATGGAAATGGTGTGTTTGGAATGCAATCCTGCATCTCTTAATGCAGCAGGAATCAACCCATCTTGGAAAATGGGGAGAGAGGAGAATCCCCCATGGAGAATGGGGATTTTTGGGCAGAATCCTGCTGTTCTCTGAGCTGGGAATGACAAAATCGGGGAGTGCAGCAGCAAAAAAAAGCAGGGAATTAAATTGCTGTGGGTGAGTGGAGGAAAAACCGGGAATATTGCCCTTTTTCATGGAAATGGTGTGTTTGGAATGCAATCCTGCATCTCCTAACGGAGTGGGAAAATGGGGATTTTTGGGGAAGAATCCTCCCGTTCTCCGAGCTGGGAATGAGAAAATTGGGGGAACGCAGGGCCTGGAAAAGCAGGGAATTAAACTGCCATGGATGAGTGGAGGGAAAACTGGGAATACTGCCCTTGTGCAGCACAAAGGAGCCGAGCCCAAGTCGTGAAAGAAGAGGATGTCCCCTTAGGCTGAGCCTGCTTAAGCCCCTAAGCCCTCTAAGCCCCAGAACCAGACTAAAGCCCCGTTGTCGATCCTGCTGCCATTCCCGCCGGCTCCATGATGATGATTATTAATATTCCCGTTAATTTTCCAGCTGGGCTCCGTGCCTGGAGGGTTTCAGGCTCCCTAAGCCTCGGGGCTGTTCTCGGAAAAGGGATGAAAGGGGTGCAGTGCTGGTCGCCCCCTCCCTCCAAAACCCCACATTTCCAAAAACAAAAACCCCAAATCCACCGCCCGCGCCTTGAGCCGGGCTGCAGAAAATCGGGATTTTGTGGGAAATACCTGGCCTGGGCGGGACCTCTGGTGAAAAAAGGGGGATTTGCCCCCAGGAGGGGCTGGGGCTCTGCCCGCCCTCGATGTGGGGGCTGCTGCTCCCAGCCCTGCCCGAATTCCCTCCTCGGGGGCTTAAAAATTGATCCCTCCTTCCTCAACTTCCCGCTTCCCCCAGGGATTCATTTTGGGATCACACCTGAACCACCGGGAAGGGCAGAAGAGAAAGGAAACCTTGTACAGAAAGGGCTTTTTTTTTTTTTTTTTTTGGCTTCTTTTTCTTCTCCTCCCACATTTAAAGGGATAAATCCGTTTCCCAGCTCCCAGCGGGTGCTTCCCTCTGCTCCCCGAGGGCCCGGGGTTAAACCAACACCGCCAGGGCAGCCAAAATTCCTGGGATTTGTTCACCTGGAGGACCCTTTCGTGCCTGGGACTGCGCCCGGCTCTCCCTGGCTTGGGTGTTTTGGGTTTTTTTTTCCCCTCCTGGAAATCCGATCCAGCTCTTAAAATCCTGGGAAGCGGCAGGTGTTTGCTTGGGAGGAGCTTCTGGAGAGGGTAAAACAGGGACAGGGAGAGGCCAAATCCCACAAAAATCCCCCCAGATCAGCCCCCTGTTTCAGGAAGTCGCCGCTCGAGGGGTGCCCGGAGCAGATCCAGCTCTCCCTGAAGCAGGGAAAACATTCCCAGCTGCGATTCCCGCGCTGGGATTTCGGCCCACAGAGCCCCCGGCCACAGATTCAGCTCGGCACCAGCGCTGGGAATATTTAGGATCATTCCACGGACACAAAATCCCGCGTTTCCATGGGAATCAGGCCAGGCCAGGCCAGTTGGAATGACCGCAGCCTCCTTTAGGCCGAGGCGCAGCCTGAACCCTTCCCAGCTTTCATCCAGCAGCAAAACCTCGTCCGGAGAGGCTTTTCCAAACCGAAAATCCCGCTCTGGCTTGGGATGGAATAAAAAAAAGGGGATGAAATTGGGGATGTGGGAATGTGGTGCTGCCTGGGCTCTGCGGTCCGGCCGGGACTAAGCCTGGGTTAAGGCTCCGGCGTTATCCAGGGACTGCCGTGGTCCTCGGGCAGCTTTTCCCTGGCTTTTCCCGGCTCAGGAGAGTCCCCACCTCTCAAAAAGCCCCCAGGAGAATGGGATGCACATCCTGTGGGATTACACGCTCCTCTCCTGCTCGAGAATCCCACAGGTTGGGGATATTTTTCATCCTCTCAAATACCAACTTCTCCACTTCCCCTGCGCTGAGGAGCGGCAGGAGTTGAAAATTCCCCCGGTTGTTTTAGGGATGAGCTTCGGATCCCAGCGCCCGGAGTTGCCCCCGGGTTGCTTTTTCAAGGGGAAAAGTTGCTTTTCCAAGGGCAAAATTGCTTTTCCAAGGGCAAAAAGTTGCTTTCCCAAGGGCAAAACGAAGCCAAAAAAAAAAAAACCAACCCCCCCACGGAGCCTTTCCCCCCTTCCCGCTCCCCCCACAGAGCCACGGGAAAAAAAAAACCAAACCAAAACAAAAAAAACCACCAAAAAAATCCTACCTGGAGTCGTTTCCACTTTTTCCCCCATTTCTTCCCGGCTGCTCCAAAGCCCGGCTACCAGAAAACCCCAAAGCCCCGAACTTGCCCCTTTATCCACTCAGGCTTGTTAAACTCCCGAGGCTTAAGGAGCAGATTACGGAGAACAGAGAGGACTTTCCTCTCCCTTTGGCTCCCATGACGGGAAGTTACCAAATCGGCCGGGATGCGAGAGGGAGAGGTGAGCGCTCGGGAGGCAGCGGGATGCAGGGAGAAGGGGAGGGAATCCCAGCCGGCAGGGCGGAAATCGGGAGGATTTTTCCTTTTTCCCCCCCTCCAAAACTCCCTCCAAGCTCCGGGGTGTTTTTTTTGTTTGTTTTGTTGGGGTTTTTTTGGTTTTTTTTTTTCTTTTCAGGGAAAAGCCGCCCCGCTGTGGGAGATTTCCTGGGGTGCCGCAGAGCTGAGGGGTTTGGGGGTGGTTTTTTTCCCCTCCGCGAATGGATTTCGCGGCCCCAAAGCGGCCCGGGGTTATCCCGAGGGTGGCATCTGTGGGATAGGAGGGGGAAGGAGGGGACCTGGTCCCGCTCCCGCCGCCACCGACGGCAAATGAGAAAAAAACCTCTTCCCGTGCAAAAAAAACCAAAACCAAAACACCTGGAAAACTTCGCCTTCCGGAGGGAAAAGCGGAGCCGAGCCCCCGCCCGCCCCGAGCCGCTCCTTGGGCCGCTGGAGCCGAACCCAAACGCAAATTCCGGTCGGGAAAGGGGCGGGAGGGGCTGGAAAAAACCCCGAGGGCTCGGCGGCCGCTTTGCCGCGCGAAACGTTAATCTGCCCTAAGGAGATTTCCCGGGAGCGGGCAAAGCCCCGGGAAAGAGCCCGTCGGGAGCAAGGCGTGACCGCCCAGGGGTTGTCTGCGACCCCCGGGACCCCCGCTGCACCCCCAGCTCCTGCCGCCAAAACCCCTCCGAGCCTCCCCATCCCATTCCACCTGGAGCCGCCGGGAAAAAGCAGCGCCGAGCGCAAATCCCCGCGGGGGCGATCTGATCCGAGGATGCTCCGGGCGCCCCGGCGGTGTTTTTGGGGAGCGCGGGGGGCACTCACTGGTCCTGCTGGCGTTGTCGTTGCCGCTCTCGTAGCAGCCGTGGCCGCCGCCGCCGTCGTCGGTGTCCGAGGGCTCGTGGCGCTCGTAGGGCCGCTCGCTCTCGCTCGTCCGCTCCCGGCTGGAGGAAGGGGACCGCCGGCGGCGCCGCTTCCGCCGGTAACCCCGCGGCACCGGCACCCCGATGTAGATGGAGTGGTAATCTGCGGGGTTAGGGCGAGGGTCGCGGGGTAAAGCTGGGATTTCTCGCTCCCCCCGTTTGGAAAACAAAACAAAAAAAAAAAAATGTCGCTTTCCCCCCGGGGAGGAAAGTTCCCGGTGAAAAAAAAGGTGTGGACGGGGCGGTGATTTGGGAGAGGTTTAGAGAGCGGGCCTGGGATTTCTCACTCCCAATTTAAAAAAAAAAAATCGCTTTCCAGGTAGAAACGCTGAAGATGGAGAGGTGATCTGGGGAGAAGGGGAAGATTGAGGGAGCAGGTCTGGGATTCACAATTCCCAGTTAAAAGTCGCTTTCCCGGGAGAAAAGTTCCAGGTAAAAAAGATGTGGATGGGGTGATGCTCTGGAGGGAGAAGGGGGAGATTTAGGGGGCAGAGCTGGGATTTCCAATTCCCATTTAAAAGGGAAAAGTCACTTTCCAGGGAGAAAAGTTCCAGGTAAAAAAGATGTGGGTGGGGTGGTGACCTGCGGGCTTAGGGGGAGGTTTGGGGGGTAAATCTGGGATTTCTCGCTCCCCGTTTGGAAAAAAACGTCGCTTTCCGGGGAGAAAAGTTCCAGGTAAAAAAGGTGTGGACGGGGCGGTGATTTGGGAGAGGTTTAGAGAGCGGGCCTGGGATTTCTCACTCCCAATTTAAAAAAAAATTCCCTTTCCAGGTAGAAAAGATGTAGATGGGGTGACGATCTAGGGAGAAGGGGGAAGATTTAGGGAGCAGATCTGGAATTTCTCATTCCCAATTAAAAAAAAAAAATCCCTTTCCAGTGAGAAAAGTTCCAGGTAAAAAAGATGTGGATGGGGTGATGCTCTGGAGGGAGAAGGGGGAGATTTAGGGGGCAGAGCTTGGATTTCCAATTCCCATTTAAAAGGGAAAAGTCACTTTCCAGGGAGAAAAGTTCCAGGTAAAAAAGATGTGGGTGGGGTGGTGACCTGCGGGCTTAGGGGGAGGTTTGGGGGGTAAATCTGGGATTTCTCGCTCCCCGTTTGGAAAAAAACGTCGCTTTCCGGGGAGAAAAGTTCCAGGTAAAAAAGGTGTGGACGGGGCGGTAATCTGGGAGAGGTTTAGAGAGCGGGCCTGGGATTTCTCACTCCCAATTTAAAAAAAAATTCCCTTTCCAGGTAGAAAAGATGTAGATGGGGTGACGATCTAGGGAGAAGGGGGAAGATTTAGGGAGCAGATCTGGAATTTCTCATTCCCAATTAAAAAAAAAAAATCCCTTTCCAGTGAGAAAAGTTCCAGGTAAAAAGGATGTGGATGGGGGGATGCTCTGGAGGGTGGGGGGGAGGTTTAGGGAGCAGAGCCGGGATTTCTCACTCCCAATTAAAAAAAAAAAAATCACTTTCCAGGTAAAAACGTGGAGATGGAGTGGTAATTGGGAGGGAAGGGGAGAGATTTTGGGAGCAGATCTGCGATTTCTCATTCCCAATTTAAAAAAAAGTCACCTTCCAGGTAGAAAACTTCCAGGAAAAACGATGTGTAGATGGAGTGGTGACCTGGAGGGAGGGGAGAGACTTCCAAAGCAGAGCTGGGATTTCTCACTCCCAGCTTAAAAAAATTTCCCTTTCCAGGTAAAAAGATGTAGATGGAGTTACCTGGAGGGAGGGGGAGAGATTTTGGGAGCAGAGCTGGGAGTTCTCCTTCCCAACTTTAAAAAAATCACTTCCCAGAAATCAAAAACGAAGGCGGAGTGGTGATCTAGAAGGAGGGGGGAAGATTTAGGGAGCAGATCTGGGATTTCTCACTCCCAGTTTGAAAAAATCCCGTTCCAGGGAGAAAACTTCCAGGGAGATCCCTGCCCTCTTCCCACCGGGCTTGAAGCGCTCCCAGGATTTGCTGTGCCCGGGAAGTGCCGGGAGATGGGATGGATCAGCCGGCAGGGAAGCCCCTGCTGCGCTTCGGGGCATTCCCGGGATTTCACTCACCTTCCTCATCCTCGTACCTCCTCCTGGAGCTGCCGAGCCCCCTCTCGCTCATCCCATCCTCATCCTCCAGCATGATCCCGCTGCTCCGGGAGAGCTGAGGCGCGGCGGGAGAGAGGGAAGAGGTTGGGATGCGTCTGGGACAGGGAAGCAGCTCCTTGCACATTCCCGCTGCGGGAATGCTTCATCCCGCTGGGACCACAGCGCCATTCCCAGCCGGGAGAGCCGGGAGCTTCCCTACGGATGCACCGGGGACCCCCCGGCACCTCCTGCCTCGGCCCTGCCCGGCCTCCACACCTCGGCTCTCCCCACATTTCGGGAATTCCGGGTGGATTTCCCCGGGGGTCGCAACCCCCCGCTGCCCCGAGGAAGGGCTGGGTGAAAGGCGGGAGACAATTCCAGGGAATTCCTGGCACGAGGGCTGGCAGCGAGCACCGCTCTGTTTCGGGGAGAGGGGGCGGGGGGTCCTGCACAGCCGAAAGCGCTTTGCAGAATCCCAGTCTGGGCTTCCCCCGCTCCTGAGCCGGGATTTTCCACCCTTCACTCGCTGCCTCTTCCAGGCTCCTTCCTGCCGCGCCTCCTGCTTTATCCCCCATGGGAGTTTCTTTGGCCTTTGGGTAATTAACGCCCCTAATTAGCTGACCTCCAGTGATTGCCTTTCACACTCGGCTTGCAGGGGAGGACGGTTACTACTCCTGGCAGCCCGGTCGATGCCTCCCAAAGTCACTTGGAGGGCGATCAGGAGCAGCCTCTCCGTGTCCCCCGTTCCGGCTGCTCGCATCCATGGCAATATCCCAGCATTTTCCATCTATTTTAGGGTAAGAGAGATTCCCAACTCGAGCCAAAGAGGTTCCAAAAAAAAAAAATAAATAAAAAAAAATCAACGGGGCGAGAACCCCAACAGCCGGGAGGGCCGGAATATTGGTGGTCGAATTATTGTCCCGTTTTTCCCAGGAAAAAAAAACCACCTTTGGATCCCAGGACAGCTCCAGCCTTTCCCCAGCTGATGTTTCCAGGCACCTCTGGATCTAACGGATTTGGGATTTATTTTTTTTTTTCCCCTGGCCGCATCAATCCAACTGATTTATTTGAGGGGCAAACCCCTCTGGATTTGCCACATCAGCCACGGCTTCCTGAAAACTTTCTTGGGCTCATTCCGGGGATTTCAGGGAGCTGCTGCTGGCTGGAAAAGCGGGAAAACATCCTCAGGAATAATTGGTTTTGCTCTAAAAAGTGACCTTGTAAATGAGGAGGTATCACAAATCCCAGGAAATTCCTGCAGTAGGATTGTCGCAGCTGATGGACTGGGATCCACAACCTTCCGGCTGGGACAATATTGGGAAGAAATGGGAATTTTGGGGTGATCTAATTGGGTTTTACCTCAGCTCTGCTGGGAAGCACAAAGAACCCATGGGATAAAGCCAGGCTTGGTTGGACCCGCTGAGGACTGGGATCGATTCTGGTGGAACTGTGGAGCTCAGGGATCCCGGGATTTTCCCCTCTGATAAAGCTTTTCCCCCCCTAAATCCCTGCAGCCAGAGCCCAGCACGAGGTGGAGGAGAACTGCTGGAAAACGCGACTCCAATTCCCCTGGGAATCAGGGGAGGGAGAGGAAAGCGCGGCCACCGTTCCCAACCAAACCCCACCAAAACCGAGATTTCCCCTTCAAAACTCACCCTGAGCTTCCCAAAATCCGCTCGGGAATGGGATGGGGCCGCGGAGCCGGGTCAGGGCCGTCGGTGGGAGCGGGAGCCGGGAGCGCCTGGAGTCAAAGCCGCCCTTCCCAACATCCCAACGCCTCCCGCTCCGCAGCTCCCGCCCCAAAATGGATTTGTGGCAGCGCCGGTGGAGTCTGGGAGCGGGGAGGGATCACGGGATGCGCGGGAACCTCTGGAGAGGCCGGGATTTCCGTGCCACTGGAGATCGGCCTCGGACAGAGCCGGCCTCTCCGGGCCAGGCCGCTGGGATGTGGAAAATTCCCGTTGTCCCTGCCCAGCCGGCAGGATTTGGGTCTCCCGGGGGTTTGGGGTTTTTTTTCCCATCAATTCTGCCTCGATTCCGAGGGATTTGGGATGGGAACTGCTCTGATTTCTCCGCTCCGTGCGAAGTCCTGTCCCTGGTCTTAGGGAATGGAAGGAATTTCCTCAGGGAAGCGCGGGTGAGCATCCACACCGGGGAGCTGCTCCTAAAACTCCTGGAGAGCCGGGATCAGCCCCTGGAGCACCACGCTCAGGCCGGGGGTGTTCGGGAATGCTGCGCAGGGAATTCTCCTGCAATTCCATAGGTTTGAGCTCAGGGAGGGGAAGCTCTCGGCCGCGGGATCATTCCCACTCTGGATTCCCGAGCTCCCGTTTCATCCCCGGATTCCTCCCCTTCCCTTTGGCCTTTTAGGGAGATCAATAAATCCACATCCAGCGGCGCCCGGAACTCCAGCACAGCAGAAAAAAAAACGGGATTGGGAAGCGGGATTTTGAGCTTTAGAAGTCATCCCATGCCGGGGCTTTTCCCTGGCCTCCGGGAGATGATTCCATGGCAGAATCCAAGGAGAATTTGGGTGATGCTTGATCCCTGCTCCCGTTTTCCTCCCAGCTCCCGTTTTATTTGGATTTCTCCTCCTGGAGCAGCAGCCACGGCGAATTGAGGGGGAATTAGGGAATGTCATCGGCATCCCCTTCAAGGAGCACGTTTGGAATTCCCGGGATGAGAACCTGCCCCCATCCCGGCGTTGGCCAGGAAATGGGAATCCACGTGCTGGCGGCTGCTTGTCCCGCAGATAAAGGGAAAATCAAGGAATTTCGCTGTTTCCCCTCCAAACGCACGGGAATTTATTTGGATTTATCACCTCGTATTCCCTGGGGTTTTATTAAACCTCCTGGAGAGAGGGGGAAGAGGGAAAAATCCCTGGAGCCACCCAGGGAAAGGCAGCAACCCTGTAATTCCTTAAAAACGTTCATCCCGTTTCCCTGGGCTGCTCCCGGGTTTTACCTCCTCAAGCTACAAAAAAAATTCCCAGTTTTGGGCAAAGTGTGGGGGAATATTCCAACGGCTCCGTTCTCAACGGGAAAACAAAGATTCCAGAGTGGATTATCCAGGCCTGTGCTGGGAATTGGTTCGGATTCCGTGGAAAACAAAAGCTGGGAATGGTCGGGAGAGGGAGACAGAGGCCGGCGGTCGCATCCCGGCCTCGGCGCCTTCCCGGCTGCGGCATTCCCAGGAACAAAGGAATTCCGGCTTCCCAAAGATCCTTAGCAACAAAAAGAGACAGGAATAAAACCAGGATTTCCTTTGCTTTTGGGAAAACCGAACTTACTTCCTTTTCCTTTCACCTTTT
>WBMZ01012962.1:0-81847 GCA_013400975.1 Atrichornis clamosus
GGCCCGGGGCCTGGGCCCGGCCCGCCGCCCCCCCCCGCCGCGCTAGGCGCTCCGGGCGGCGGCGGTCCCGGCTCGGCGGCTGCCCGCACCGACAAGGAGACGGTGTACGAGTGGTTCGGGCTGGTGCTGGGCTCGGCGCAGCGCCTGGAGTTCATGGTGGGGCTGCTGGACCTGTGCAACCCGCTGGAGTTGCGGTTCCTGGGCTCCTGCCTGGAGGACCTGGCCCGCAAGGACTACCACTGCCTCCGCGACTCGGAGGCCAAGGCCAACGGGCTCAGCGACCCCGGGCAGCTCGGCGACTTCCGCGACCCCGCCGTGCGCTCCAAGCTCATCGTCTACCTGGCCCTGCTGGGCTCCGAGAACCGCGAGGCCGCCGGCCGCCTGCACCGCCTCTTGCCCCAGGTGGACTCCATCCTGCAGAGCTACCCGGCGGCGCGGCGGGCCCCAGCCGAGGAGGAGGAAGAGGAGGAGGAAGAGGAGGAGGGGGATGTGGTGGTGGTGATGGACGGAGCCGCGGAGAACGGGCAGGCCGGTCTCCCGGCCGCCCAGGGCCTGGGCTGCGGCGCGCAAGAGGAGCTGCTCCTGCTCTTCACCATGGCCTCGCTGCACCCGGCCTTCTCCTTCCACCAGCGGGTCACCCTGCGGGAACACCTGGAGCGGCTGCGGAGGGCCCTGTGCGGGGACCAGGAGGAGGGGGAGGGCTTCGGCCGCCACCCAGCCCAGGTAACGCCGCGTCCTGCGCTCTTCCTGCTGCGCCATCTCAGCGGGTGGTTTCCTCCTTCCATCGCTCCCTCCCGTTTTCCTAGGAGCGGCTGTTTGCCTTTTCTCGAAACACCCTCAATGGGATGTGGTCCCTCCCGTTCTCCCCCTATCACGGCAGTGTCAGCCCCGGCCGCCCCCACAACCTGCTGCGGAGTGTCTACTACGAATTTCTTGTTGGGGGGAAGGGCTCATTTTTCTAGCCTGCCATGCTTTCTGGAACACTGCTTTTTTTTCTGGAACTCTGCCGTGCTGGAGTGCAGGGTGCACAGTACTGAACTGGCTGCCTTGTACACTGTAGGCCACTGTCTGATGTAGGAGTACAAGCAACAGCTTGACTAAACTTGTAAAAATAGAAATAATAATAATAATAATGCTAGATAGAGACCAGATTGCCTAAGAGAGCTTTCTCTAGGGCCTTAAAACCAATAGAACACGTTGAAATAATCTTTATATGGAACCTGCTCCCCTGCCCCCTCCCAAAATGAGACACAGGCTTGAACTTGGCAAGGATCAGGACAGCAGTTGGGTCACCAGCTCTAAGGCTGGTTCTCTGAAATGCCAGGTTCGGTGAGATGGCTGACAATGTTTGGGAAGAGGTGGTAATTAGTCCACTAAAGCAACAAATGAAAATGACACAACTGGAGCTCCTGTGAAGAAGAAAACTGGGTGGATGTCAGGAAACAGCAAAGCTCATCTAGAGAGCAGATGTGCCACTTGTTGCTAGGAGGTGGCTGTCACTGGAGATGAGGACTTGCAGTGAGTGACCACGGAAGCATTCTCCTGTGCAGTAGCTTTGTTTAGGCAGAGGCTTCCCCCCAGTGCCATTCACTGCTGCCTTCTTGATGAGCATTGGCTTTAAAATCTGCCCCCTATTTATGCAGCCAAGCTGTCCTCATCGAGCTCTGCAGTTTTTGGTCTATAGATGGCCTCTCATGCAAAGGGGAAGGAAAGGCTGGAAGATGGGTGTTTAGTGTACTATTTCACTGAACCCATCAGGTTTTCAACAGTTACTTGACAGAAAAGGGTATAAAGCAGTAATGGTTGGGGTTCTGGGATTTTGTTTCTAAGTTTGCTTGCAGTGCAGCCCATTTCAGCCACTTGTAGAAAACTTCTACATTGCCTGCCATACAAAAGGAGTGGCTCCTTCTTCTGTTTGCTAAAGATGGGATATGCTCTTTAGGAGTACTTGATGGAGACAGGGAGGAATTTCTAAGCCTTCAGATGCATAAAGTCAATGCTTATATCATTTAAAGGCCAAAACATATTTGTCAGGTCATAAACTAAAATGGGCAGATGTTACAGTACTGAAATCACAGTGAATTCAGAGCATCAGTCCAAAAAGTGTTAATTTTGGCTCACTGGCCTGCATTAGATCTAGTTCTATCCCAAAATTTATCCTGAAAGTCCATCTTTCTGGGGAGAAGATTGAATTGCAGGAAGCGGTAAGACTGGACACTGTTCTTTCTAGTTTAAAGTGCTAGTAACCGGAAGTATACTTCCTGCCTGAAACTGGCACAGCAGTTGTAGCTGCTCAGTGTGTCCCACCAAATGCAGTTGGGAGATCAGGTTCCTGTGAATTAGTGGAATTTCAATCCGTTTTGTGCAGTGTTCTGGCTTCAGCATAAAAGCAGCTGTCCAAGTTGTGGTGGTTTTGTTTACTCAGGGAACACTGAGACACCCAAATCAGCTTGGCTGAACATGCACATCACATAGTCTGTAGTCGACACAGGAGTGAAACGGCATCCCTTCTGTACGCTTTCCTCCCCCTCCCACCTTTCTTAATGGCTAATTGTAAATACAGCAGAGCCTCTGGGAAATAATGGCTGCCAGGGAACGGAGGGATCCGTGGGTTCTGCTCATTCTGCTGAGTATTTTCAGTTTATGTTCCACAGTCCCACAAAGACAGTGGGACTCTCGCAGATGGAGGAGATGGAGCCAATAGAAGGGTTAAAGACTTCCCTGGAAAAATGCTGCCGTAGCGCTAAATTGAACTTGATTTAAAATCCTGTCGGATGTTCGCAGGCCTTTTAACCTCCTTTAATCTTTGAAATTTGAGTGCCTTCACGGCTCTGCGTTTGTGAACCAGAACGGTTCCTAAAGACCTCTCTGAATGTTATTCGGCTGTGGTCGGGGCAGAAGGGCTCGACTCCCTTTCTGGGAATAACCCGCTCTGTGCCGGGCAGCGCAAGCAGCTCTACTTCTCGGGAGCCCGCGGGATAGTCGTGGTGCTCCCCGGCCCGGCCCGCGGCCGCACGGGAAGTGCTCGGGCAGGCAGTGCCCGTCGCGGGTGGCAATGGTCGCGCCCGGGAGGGGGACTGGGCTTTCTCCTCTCCCGTTAGGGGGGCACAGCCAGGCGCGGCTAGGGAGGGAGCGGGGGTGGACACGGCGCCTCAACCCGCGGAGCACCATCACGGCAGGGGGAAAGGGGGTGACCCCTCTCTTTGTTTGCCGGAAGGACGGGTGGATCGTGGACCCTCCCCCGCGCCCCGTCTGAGGGCACAGCCGCGCTGCCCCGCCGTGCCGGCGGGGGCGGAGGGGCCGCTCCGCCAGCCCCCTCCCCGGGCTGGGATGCGGCGAGTGACGCTCGCCGCCGCTTCCCGCTCCCGTGCAACATGGCGGCGGCTGCGCTCCCGGTCACGTGCCCGCGGGGCGGCGCCCGGCCCGGCCCGGCGGGAAGGGGCGGTGCCGCCGTTGCATAACGGGAGGGGCTCGGCCGTGCGCGCCCGGCGCTCCCCCGTGCCGCCCCGCAGCCCTGCTCCCGAACGCGGCGGGCGGGAAGCCTTGGGCGCTGGGAGGAGCCCGGGGTCTTTGCGGGGACCGCAGTGTGCGCGGTTCACCGAGCAGATAAGGCGCGGGGGCAGTTTTGTGTATGGAGGCTGCGAGCTCAGCTCCGGTCTTCTCGGGCCTTCGCAGCTCCCGGCTTCTGACCGGTGTGAAGGCGGTCACAGAGCTGTTGTTCACGTGGGCCGTGAAATAATAATGTGTTCTTATGGCTGGCAGCAGTGATGTGAAATCAGCCTGCAAAAGTGGCGGAGTTCAGAGCTGGAGTTGAACCATGTGATTTGGCAGTTCTGGAATCTGAATTCCGAATTCCTTAGGGCAAAGGACTGTGCACGTGGCATATCTAACAAAATGACTCGGTTTGAGGTTTCAAGGAGCTGTAACATCTAGCTTTAGTGAACACCAAGGCTCGAGAGGTTTGCCTACAAAGAATTTGTGGGTGATTTACTAGAATATAAAGCAGTTTGCTTTTTCCCATTATTTGGATTATGTTTTCTGGATAGGTTATGTGTTGACTGGTGAGATTGAGCTCTCACATTAAAGTTGTTTCATGGCAAGAGTTAATAAGATTGTTGCTCTTTTTGGTGTTTTATTTTAACGATCCTTAAAAATGTAACATTTCTTAGTGATACATCTTAACAATTTCTTTCAATATGGTCGAGGAATTAGAAAGTTGTGGGAGATGGGACTGTTGCAGTGGAATAGGCAGAGCTAGGATTGCCTTAAAATTGCATAAAGTTTGTTTCATTATAAAGTGTTCTGAAATACGGTTTGGGGGGTGTTACACTTAATGTATAAGCACGTGTTAGTATGTCAAATTCTTACATAAAGGTGTGGTTACAACATCTTTTGGAAAAAAGTCATTGGTACATTAAACTGCCGAACATGAACTTTGAATTTGAAGTTGAAGCATAAGAATAAATCAGCAGCATTCGCATCTGTGGTCATAAAAGAAGCATTAATGTGCGAAGATTCTGTTGATACCGTTATATATTGGCTTAGGGAATAGAACACATAGCTTAATTCTTGATTATTTTTGTTTAAATAGTGCATCATTATCAAAGCAGTTTGACTTTATTGCTTATCTTTTTCCATCCCATCTGACATCTGAGATCAAAATGCTGAAATACTGAAGAAGCTCTGAATATCTACTAACATAATAAATGTGGCTTGCGTTAGGCACTGGCACATTTAATCAGGCATACTTGACAGTAATAGAACGAAGGTTCTGTTGAAATAAGCAATCTCCTGGAGATAATGGCTTGCTGAATAGTATTATAATTAGCTGGCTGGAGGATTCTTCACAGAAAAAAGTCTCTACTTACAAACAAAGGGAAAATTTCTATTTACAGAGTATTTTTCTTAGTATGCTTCTATTTACAGAATATTTTGTGTGCATATTAGAAGAGTGCATTTATAACTGATCTTCAGTCACTTGCAGCAGAACAAGGTACTAGAAAAAATTTTAGAATCTAAGAACTCTGTCTGCGGTGCACTGTTTTTAGTGTCATAGAATTGAGTATAAGTGTGTCTTCAGAGTCTCATTTAAATAAGAGACATAAAGATAAAAACTGTTATTTTACTCTTGGCAAAGCTCTTTTAAATGCTGGTACGTTCCAGGAAAATACAAATGCTTGACAAGTTTTGCATCCTGAGATAAAAAGTATTCCAGCTCCCTCAGTGAACCTAAGAGCCTGGTCTCTGAACAGGAATTTCTCTGGCTCCAAAGAGGAGTTAAGAATTTCCAGAAACATTACTGTAAGTCTTCCGGAAAGGAAGTCATCACTAAATAAAAGACAATGCCTAAAATTAAAGACTTCTATCTAAATGTGCATGTTGATGCTCCAGGAAATTGCAGAGTAAAAGCTTTCACTGCTTTGAGCTGTTTTAGTTGTTTATTTCTAAATGTGAGGTGTTAGGACAAGTTCGCAGCCTTTCCCAGTCCCTTTATGCTAGGGTTAATCAGCCTCTTGCTGTTCTCTCCAACAGTTTGCTCAACATAGTAGATGAGTTCTGAGGATGTTGAAAATACACCCATGACTCCCTAATGCTTGCTTTTAGATTGCTGTAGTTAAGCTGTGGTCTGGTTTTCAGTGTTGCCCACTGTTGACTTATTTATAGGTAGCAGGATCTCACTGGACTTGGAATATGGAGGACTCAGCTTTTTCTAAAGAGCTGAAGAAAAGGAGGCAGACAGCAGCAGTAAGATGGTTGTCTCTATGAAACCTCTGAAGTCTGTAGGACTCTGCGTAAATCTGTCACCTTCTTTACTTGCCAGTATCAGTCTCTAGCCATAGCTGTTCTAGAAAACACTACAGCTGATTCTTCTTTAACTATAATTAATACAAAATATCTACTTTTCCTTCAAGACTTAGTGAATTTCTGTAGTATTCTCCAAGTCTAAGGGTTTATACTTCCAAAGACCAAAACTGGCAGAGAACAGTCATGGAGATCTGGCTGGAAACTGCATTCCTTTGTGAGGTTCTTGCCCTTCCTCAACCTCCTAATCTTGTCCTTTTTGGGAGAGGAAAGTAAAAGTACTTTTAACAGCTAAAGAAAATTTAGTGTCTTGGGAAGTGTCTTAAGATTGAGATACTGACAAGACAGTGATTTTTTGTTATCCAGAGATGCTGTACATAAAAGAATACTTTTAAATTACACTGGAGTTCTAGGATTGGACAAAATGACATATTGCCCTCTGATGGTAATTAAACGTAGTAATGAAGGCATTGTCCCTTCTCAGTACTGATTGTACTTCAGTGAACCACTGTTCAGGGGCAAATGTTTCTTAAACCTTCCTGTCACTCTAGACTGTTATGAGACTAACTTTTTGTATTAGTCTAAACTACTACATTCAATTAATTTTATTCACTCAACTGACAAAAATAAGAGTACTGCAGTTGCACAGAGTTGTTGGATGAGCAACCACTTGGCGATACAGTAATACCTGAACTGGTGCATCACTGGCTACAGCCTCAAGTTCTCTACTTTGTCATGGTCTAGCTGGGTTGGACCGAAACTATGGATTAGGCCCCTTTCAAAGCTCAGATGCAGGTGAATCTTTGAACACACTGTGTTTATGGCAAACGCAAGGTGCGTTATTCCCCTAGCACTGCAAATGATTGGTGTAGCTGCCATGTCTGGTACTTCAAATGTAATTACCACAGGCCTTGAGAGCTGAATTTGTTCATGCAGTGTAAGAGGGTTGATATGCCCTTTGTCTCAAAATTGTTATGATTTTGTAATGCTACAAGTTAGTCAGTATGTGATTGCTGAAGCTGTCATATGGTGTGTTTTTTCCTCTCTGAATCAGCTGATGTTTTGTCAGAAGGTTTCTGTCTCCATCATAGTGTTTTGTTGCTGCTGCTTACAGGTGAGCTCTTAAAATATTTTCACTAAACAAATATGCCTTAAAGTACTTTTAGGCACTTGTGCATGCTCTCTGTGCAGTCCAGATATGGTAGGAGTTAATAGGGCAGTTGCACATAATTCATTTGAACCAAATGTTCAGCCAGTCAGGCTTTTATTGCACATATTATGGGATTTTATTTCTAGTCACAGAACCACGAAGGGACTGAGGTTAGTTGAGACCTCTGGAGATCATCTTGCTTAAGTAGAGCCACCTATAGCTGGTTCCCTAGGACCATGTCCAGATGACTTTTTAGTATCTTCAGGGATGTAGACTCCACAACCTCTCTGGTCAACTTGTCCTCAGTCACCCTCATAATGAAAAAGTGTTTCCAGATGTTCAGAGGGAATCTCTTTTGTTTTAGTTTCTGCCCATTGCCTCTGCCCCTGTCAGTGGTCACTGCTGAAAAGAGCCTGGCTCCATCCTCTTTGCTCCCTCCCTTCAGATGTGTGTGTGTGTGTGTGTATGTATTTTTATATATACACATTTTTATGTGCATGGGTCTTTTTCTGCAAAGCTATTTTATAGCTGATTAGTCCCAGAGTGTGTGGTGCCTGAAGTTGTTCCTGCCCCGGTGCTGGATTTTGCACTTTCCCATGTTGAACTTTCTCAGATTCCTGTCAGCCCATTTCTCCAGCTGTGGTTCTATGTGAAATAAACATTATTGTTCTGGAGGTTGATTCTGCACGTTAAAAGATAAGTTAACAAGGAGACATCGAAGTTGTTGGTTGACTATGACCAAAAGAGAGATAATTTCGTGGATATTTGTGGTCTTAGATCTTGAGGCTGATTCTGTTCATAGTCTTGTAGAACAGCTCTCTACATCTCAAATCAATTCGACAGTGCCTTTGCATAGTTCAAAGCTTGCAAACTGAAGCACGGCTTGGCAGCAATGCCAGTCAGGCAGTTGTCTGCATTTGCCTAGCAGCTTCTCTGAGACAGTTCTGGAATTTTTTGGATGGGGGCCAATCTGTTGTATCAACGGTGGTCAGCATTAAACAGGTTTTGAAAATGGCTGCCCTGTATGTTTGCATTTGTAGGTTTTAAACGCATGTGCTGGGTTTCCATTTTAAGGTGGCATGAATGTTCTATGCCTGTATCCAAGCCGCAGCAAGAATTATGTGGTGGGGTGCAGATACAGTTGCTCAGTGTTGAGTAAGGCTTCACCTCTGCTGCTGTTGTCATCACGAGAGGGTTCAGCAGCACAGAAGTACCCAGGCAGTTTCACCCAGTTGTTGCTTCTGGAGAGTTAATGTTGAACCTTTATGCTGTCAGAGCTATGTAGGGTGTATCTGTGTATCACAGCTGTGAAGCAATGAGGGAAGTAACTTGTAAAAATTGTTTTAAGCAAATCATGGCTTTGGTCTTGTAATTGACACCACATCTGTTAATGATTATTCTGACATCACTCAAATTTCTCAAAGGTACAGATGCTGTGGTTGATAACTCACGATCATGAGTTAGACATTGATTTTTTCCAAGATGCCTTCTTTCATCTGGTTTTGTTTGTCAGTTCCCACTTGTACATGAATGAACGAGCTGTGCCAGTTTACATCTGCACAGACTGCAAGGCTGAGTAGTGCTGTCCCTAATAGCACATTTACTGTAGTATTGCAGAAAAATTATGTTTCGTATTTGGGCATGTAGAACTAATCAAGCTGTCCAGCTGCTGCAAGTGTGTTTCCCTTGTTAGTGCTCATCAGAGATGATGAATGAATAGTTCTTTTATGAAAGTGCAATGCAAGCATCAGAAGACTTAAGTGCATCAATCACTTGCTCATGATAATTAGTAGGCTATCCAATAACTGATTTCACTACATATTGCCAAACCAATGCCAGCATGACATTTTTTGATCAGCCATCTACATTGATAGAAAGCAGAGTTTGGACATTGGTCATGTGTAGGCTAGCTGAGATCTGCTCAGCTCACATGACATTAAACAGAGCAACATCCTTCTCAGCAGGGTGGCTCTCCACTTTAGGCATTCCATGCTTGTGTTACTGACAAGCACCCCTGGACCTTGGGACACAAACACTCCTGGACTTCGGGAGAGCAGACTTTGGCCTCTTCAGGAGGCTGGTTGGTAAAGTAGCATGGAATAAAGCCCTGGAGGGAAGAGGGGCCTGAGAAAACTGATTGATATCAAAGGATCTCCTCCTCCAAGCTCAGGAGGGATGCATCCCAGTGAAGAGGAAGACAGGCAAAAACACTTGGAGGACTGTGTGGATAACCAAGTTGTTCCTGGACAAATTCAAACATGAAAAGGAAGCCTATAAAGGGTGGAATGCAGGGACAGGTACCCTGGGAGGAAATAGAGGTAAGCTGTCTGAGCAGCCGGAGTTCAGGTTAGGAAAGCTAAAGCCCTGATAGAACTAAATCTAGCCAGGGATATCAGTGGCAACTAAAAAAGCTTCTATAGGTACATTGGTCATAAAAAGACTAGGGAAATTGTGAGCCCTCTCCAAAAATAAATGGGACGTTTGGTCACCTGGGAGATGGAGAAGGCCGAGGTATTCAAAAACTTTTTTTGCCTCAGTCTTTACCATCAAGTGCTGCAGCCCACACCGCTGAAGTCACAACGGGCAAAGGTAGTGACTGGGAGAATGAAGAACTGCCAGCTGTAGGAGAACAGGTTTGAGACCATCTAAGGAACATGAAGGTGCTCAAGTCAGTGGGACCTGATGAGATGCATCCGTGGGTCCTGAGGCACTTGAAGTGCCTAAGCCACTATCCATCATATTTCAGAGGTCATGGCAGTCTAGTAAAGTTCCCAATGACTGGAAAATGGGAAACAAAAGCCCCATTTTTAATAAGGAAATTAAGGAAGATCTGGGGAACTAAAGACTGATCAGTCTCACCTCTGCCTGGCAAGATCATGAAACAGATCCTCCTGGAAACCATGCTAAGGCAAAATAAGGAGGTGTTTGGTGACAGACATTGCTTTGCTAAGAGCAGATAGCGCCTGACAAATTTGGTGGCTTTCTGCATCACAGTGACAGAGTTGATAGCTAAGGGAAGAGCGATTGACATCATCTATCTGGACTTGTGCAAGGTGTTTGATACTGTCCCACATGACAGCCTTGTCTGTAAACTGGAGAGACATGGATTTGACAGACGGACCACTCAGTGGATAAGGAATTGGCTGGATTGTTGCACTCAAGGAGTTGTTTTCAGTGGCTCACTGATCCAAGCGAAGACCAGTGACAAGTGGATTTCCTCAGGGTTGGTACTGGGACTGACGCTGTTTAACATCTTTGTCAGTGACACAAACAGTGGGATCGAGGGCACCCGCAGCAAGTTTGCTGATGACACCAAGCTGTGTTTTGTAGTTGTCACACTGGAGGGAAGGGGTGGATTCACAGGGACCTGGACAGGTCTGAGAGGAGGGGGCTATGCAAACCTCTTGAATTTCAACTAGGCCAAGAACAAGGTCCAGCTGGTGGGTTGGGGCAATCCCGAGCACAAACACAGGCTGGGCAGAGAATGGATTGAGAGCACCCCTGAGGAGAAGTACTTGAGGGTGTTGTTTGATGAGAAGCTCAATGTGACCCGGCAATGTGCTTGCAGGCTAGAAATCCAACCACATCCTAGATATTAGGAAGACGTTCTTTGCAGTGAGGGAGGTGAGGTACTGGAACAGGTTGCCCAGAGAAGTTGTGGATGCCCCATCCCTGGAAGTGTTCAAGGCCAAGTTTTGGATGGGACTTTGAGCAACCTCGTTCTATTGAAAGATGTCCCAGACCATGGCAGAGAGGTTGGAACTAGGTGATCTTTAAGGTCTCTTCCAACCCAAAACATTCTATGATTCTGTGATACAGTCCTGGGAAACGTCTCAAGTGATAAGGTTGGTTTTTTTAACGTGATACTTGCTTTCAACAATAGGAGGACAGATCTTTTTGATATGAAGCTGTGTTCTAGGTTGTAAGAGCAGATAATTTTTAGGATGCTCTCTTAGCTCATTTCACTTTCAAGGAGAAATGTAGTTAATCATCCAGCCCATCAGAAGGATCTTTGTGATTATCAAATTAATTATCTGGCAGCTGGTTTGGGGCCACCCACATTTCTTGCTTCACTGTATTTTAGTCATTAGCAGCAGCATCGTGAGCCGAAGTGAAGCCTTACAGTGACAAAGGCTTATGTGAGAGTTAACCTTACCCTTGCGTGTGTTGTGTGACTAAAGAATACTTTTTATTCATTGGCAGGAAATGATGAGCACAATTAGTTCTATACAGCATCACCTTCCTCAGCAGCGTACCAGGCTTTAAAGGACTTGTGCGTGTGGCGTGGCTGGCACCAGGTAGCAACACACAATGTCACTCTTACTATTCTTCAGACTGCCTAGACTTTCCAGTCACTTGCACACTGGAGTTGTCCACTCTGACAGTGACACTTGTGTTTTAGTTACTTGTGAGTTTGATGTGGAACTGTCACAGTGGGTAACACCAAAAGTGAAGAGTTGTAATGCAGCTTAAGACAGGATCTGGAGCTGGCACAGGAAGAGGCTTTGCAGGCTGTTAGCTGTAAGGTAAAGCTGTGACTGCCCTGGATTTCCCCACTGTCTACCTCCTGCGTTGCACCACGTATTGTGAAAGCCAGCAGCCACAGAATACACACAGTGCATATTACTGGTTAACTTTCTAGGCAAAGAATTCTTCAAGTGAATAAATTATGATGTTTTTATAGTTATAATGATTTTAGAATTATCGGTACCATTATTTAAATAGAGGTTTGAACTGTGTAATATTTTGCAGTTCAGAGGGGGTCTTCAAATACAATTGTAGTTTGCCTGTTACAGAATGCTGCCATGGATTTAAAAAAATAACTATTCTAGAATAATTCACTTCAAAAGTATTTGAATGCACTTACAAAGATGTCATTGTGAGGTGAGAAGCAGTTTTTTAGTAATAAGTGATGTAGTGGCAGTATTTAATGCTTCTTTGACATGAGCTTAACAGAATACTTTTTTGCAGGAAATCTTATTTCTATACCTCTCCTAAAAACTGCTCACAGTTTATTTGACTTTTTAACTAGCAATTATTTTTCAGAACAGGCTGTAATTTATTTTCCATTAATCAAAACAAATAGCCTGACTTTGAATGCAAAAGAAGGTCTGACTTTAAATTTGATTGGTTTTGGATCCATTTGTGAATTTTTTGAAAGGTGATTAGGTGGAATGAGTGAAGCAGTGCCTTCAGCCCTAAGCTGATGATTTCAGAGGTGGAAGAAGATATTTTAGAAAAGTAAAACAAATACGATTGTTTGAGAGTCTCTGTAACTCCATGCAGTGTGGAAGAAAGATATCAAAGTTACGTTTGGCAAAGTGTGTGGCTGTAATTTAATGAAGACCTTACCTCTGCCACAGAATTAACATTGACCTTCACTAAAAATCTAGAGACATTCACTCTCACACCAAAGTATGTGCTAAACTTGTTAGTTTGGGCACAGCCAGTTACTAGTAATGCTTTTTATGGACAGTCTTAAATGAATCAGAGTTTAACAGGGTAGCTTTAATGTTCAAATGCCAATAGTTTTGTAAGTAATGCAGGACCAGAAGTTAACACTTAAAAAGTGGAAGTGCTTTGGTTTGGTTACGTCTATGTCTCTTTTGTTATGAAATGTCTGCTGAAACAGTGGGCTTTTTTGAAGAGATCTGAAAGTGGCTCTCTCCAGAGCATGCTTGTATGTTGGCTTGTTTGGGTTGGTTTTTTTTTTTTAGTAAACTAAACCTGAAAACTTGCTAAAGCTGTTAAAAAATGCAATCTCACTGACATACCACTATTTTCCTTTCTTATTCTACATCTGACATTGCTCTCATAATTTTTTAGATGTTTGCTGAGATTGTTTACTGAGTGACCGGCGACTGGTGTGAGCTTGATCTTGAAGAAACAAAGCATGCTTTATATTTTAAATCTGATGTCTTCGAAACCTGAAATTACCAACACTCAGTATGGAGCACAAACCGTACACTGGTTTGGATGAAACAGCTAAAATGTCATTCAGGTCCTCAGACCACCTGCAGTGCAGTCTAAAGGCACTTGCTAACTGCACTGCTATTGATGTCACTGATCAAAGTTAGGTTGCCAGCATGCCCAGGACAGTCTTGATGCCTGTGCACTTCCTGGGTCTGCATGCGTTGGATATATTGTTAGGAGCTGCCACAGTTCGTACCCACGCTATAGATGATGTAAAGCTGGTTTAGTAACATGAAGCCAGTTTTAGCTGGTATATCTGTCACATCTGAAGAAGTTTGTGGAAGAATTGGCAAGGGATTCAGGTGTCTTTTGCCGCCTCTGTGCTTCCTCATTCTGGTCTTTCTGTCGTGACAGTCTTGGGGTCCTCTTTAACAAATGCAGTAACTAATCTTGGCTGATGCTTTGTTGCATTGCATTGCACAAGTCCTTCAAGAAAATAAAAACCCCACATATATTCTGGCACTTATTATTATGCTTCCTGCATTTAAAAATAAAGAGTGCTCTCTGGAAGATTTAAGTTTTCCCTCTGCCCATCTTTTTGAAGGTCTTTCAGTGGAGAAATGTCGTTCATCCTGAATGAGAGGAACCTTCTAGTTTTCATGCAGACTTGTTCCTTGATGTTTCTGGTGTATTCGGTGTCCTCTAACTTGCTTCTTCTGGAAGCTTTCCTAAGAAATCTACCCTCCGTTTTAGCTTCCACACTTTATTAGTGTTTAATAAAAAACCAAGTATTTGGTTGATTTGTGATGCTAAACAGAGAACTGCCTTCTCTCCCTCTTTGTGCTGCTGCTACCATCAATATGGTATTTGCATATTGATGGCACTTAGGTATTTAATCAGCTCATATGTATACTACTTGTTACAGATAAATAGAGGTGCTTTACTTAAAACAGATTAATCCAAAATCTTGCTAGTAACTTCCCATATTTCCTGGTTCTTTGTGGATGTATCTTTTTAAGGCAATGTGTTGTTTTCTCGAAACATGGAATTAAGCAGTTGCATCTAATGTCACTGGATGTTTTAAAATATTTCTGAATTTTAGCTTGGTTGGTCAGTTTTGTTGGTTTTGTTAGTTTGTTTTATTCTATCAAGACCTGGTCACTGAAGAATGTGTAAATTGATACATTAATGTTTTATTTTAATTTGGAAAAATTATATATGTTACCCAAGGGAAACCACTTAAAAGCCCATGCTCATCTAATAGTTTTTCTTATTTTTCACTGTAAGCCACTGTTCTTTCTTCTCTTACTATCTGTCCGTGTTACCTGTCTTGTATGGTTTCTTGTTCTGTCCCTTCTTGTGCACTGTATTAAATCAGTAGTAAGTCTTGGCATATAATTTTGAAGTCTGCATGCAAATATGGGGGTAGAGGAGCTTTTCATCTGTCCTTTCTTCTGTGAAGGTGAGACTGCTTGTGTTCTGATTGTTTAGGTAGTAAGAGATGCATGGATTTAGCTGTCAGGATCATATGCCCTCATAGATTGTCCAAGCAGTTTTTCATTATTTCCTATATAGAAGAGGTGGCAGGCTGAATATACAGGGCATGAATATAATTGAGGAGAATATATTTAGAATGTAGTGAGTAGATGACTTGGCACGTTAGTAATTGAGAGAGTCCATACTAGTAGTAAATTATCACTGAAGTTCTGAGCTAATAATCTTGAATTGTCTGTCTTGAGATACCCTGTTCCCTGCCCTATTCTGTTTTTAAAATAAGGTCAGTGAAACATTGGAGGTTATAGGTGACATTTGATAAACACATAAATAAAGTAACTCCACCACTGTCACGAGCTCCAGTTTTTTCTCCTATAGAATACCAAATAAAGCATGAGTTTGTGGGGTTTTTTGTAAGACCTGCTGTTTAGACCAAGATAATAGACCATCTATTAAGACACTTTTGTTTTTTCCCCTCAATTTAGAATGACTTTCCCCATAGTGACTGCATGTCGAGTAATGAGACCAGTTTGCTAGAACGAACCACAGCACCTCATGATGGACTCCCGATGGCTTCCCATAGGCCTCAGCGAGAAGGTATGTTGTCTGAGGTTCCTTTTGGTTTTTTGAACATTAAACTCTGCTTGGAGTTGTAGACATCTTGTATCTGTTTTGCTGTTCATCTGAACAAGAAGCTGCCGTGACTGGTAAGTAAAATAGCTTCTCTGCTGCCTACTTGGTCCTTTCTTTATTATAACAAGTTGTCATTTGTGTTAGCTGCTAACTACTAGTGAATGCATGCACGAAGATTAATTGCAAGTGGGCTTCCCACTGAAAAAAGGGCTAAGATTTGAAGGGAACAAGAACATTTACTGCAATTGTATTAACAGTGTTTAGGTTTTTTAAGCAAAACTAAATGTGAATATATTGTGAAGCAGTTGATAATTTTGCTGCTTAATTCAGTTGCATTTGATGAATCTTAAAGCAAAACAAGAAAAACCACATATTAGGAGGTTTTATAGAAGTGTCAGTTTGGAGAAGTGAAAGGCTTCATAAAAGTCAGTCTTCTGGCTCTGTTGGGGAGAATAGAACAAGGCTTCTGAGCATAAACAAAACTCTGATATGCAATTGCCAGCACAATTTCTTCTCTTTGAAGAAATGAGCATTATTGAAAACAGATTTATTCTTACCCTTTATTCTTCAAGGGGATCAGCAAGTCACTTGTCTACTCAAAATTAGTCAGCCGATAGTCTGCAGATAGTGAAGAGCCAACAATATGGAAAAATGATTGCTATTCATTTTGTCCTCATAGATGTCCTTTTGTCTCTAGTGTGGAGATTTAACTGCACTTTGAAGGCAGGCAATTTGAGAGTTTTTGATTCCTTGAAAAAAAGAACACAGAGAAAGATTATGGCAGATTACAGACAACAAACCTGTTTCAGATCCTTCTACGGAGTTCAAAGTGTTCATATTCATGAATTAGAAACCCGAAAGGGATAATCTCTTTAGTAACGCTCTCAAATTAAGTAACAGAAGCACAGAAAAGTTGAATAATTTAATCTAGCGAAGACCTTAAATATTTTTTCACATTTGTATTATCATAGTGCAAAACCACAGTGAAGGATCAGACTAATTTTGTGATATTTGCTGCACGGTTATGTGATAGAGAGTCCCTGCTGCAGAAATCTCCTTACTGGGTTATAAATACCACTGATAGTGGTATTTTATTCTCAGCTCTGATAAATATGAATTTTAAAAACCTTGACTTAGACTTACAATGGAAGCAGTGTCATGTATACATGCTTTACTTAATCTTCCTGAATGCATGTGCTGTGTCCAGAATAGATGTAGAGATGTAAAATGCCTCACTGGCTTGTATATGCAAACATTTCTTCTCGGTCTAGCCATTTAGAATATTGCAAATGTGATTGTGGAAATGGGATTTTAAAGCAGTCTGAAACTGTAGAGCTAAAACTCTGCAGAAACAACAGTGTAATTACCTGTTGTATCATGTATTACAATGAAGCATGCAAAAGAAAGAAGTCAAGGAAGTTGAAGGTACTACATTGTGTGATACATTTTTTTATACCTTAGAACAAATTTTCAGCATTGAGAACATGCAGTAGTTTAAAATAAGCACAGTCTCAGTATGGAAAAAAAGCTTGTCTGAGAATGTTAATGGTCTTAGTTTCCTAATTATGTATGCTAAATATATGCATGTAGTGGAATGCAATTTAAACCACTATTCTCAGTTCCAGTCATGGGAATCAACTTTTTAATTAACTTATGAATATGAACTCCAGTATCAATTTTAACATGAGCCATTAAGAAATTTTACTGCCCCAAAACTCATGTTGTGCCATGGTCCTTCTTGTAACAACCCTTTAATCTATACCAGACAGGTAAAAATTAAGGTCACTGAACATTTGTCTTTTTGTAAAATACTGATGTATGTTATCGTCTGGCATCCTTAGTTCATCTCCGATTTCTTTCCTTTGTGAGAATTAATCTTCATTAACTGGTAAAAATGAAGTGGTTGTCTATCTTCCTAACTCCCAGCTATAGGATTACAACCAGTGTACACCAGCACACTCAGTATTTGTCTCTCTACTAAAAGAATTGGAAGCTGTAGCACTATCACTAGGCTTATATGTTGGTTTTTTGTTCCTTTATGGTAATTGCCAATACTTAGTTCTCTTAGAGATGGCATGTTTGATGGCAATGAGACTTTAATTGTAACTGTAACAAAATTAATTTAGAAATGTTTACATTATATTAAATGGTAATCAACTAATATCCAGTAATAATTTTCGTAACATACACTTACAGAAGGTTTGGGGTTTTTTTTAGAAAAAACACTGTTGTTATGAGTAGTCCCCGATATATTCCATGTAAACATGCTGTTAAAAATGGAAAGGAAAACATTAACTCTTAACACCACCCACCTCTCTCCAAAAAAAGAGTTTCAAAAGCATTGAAAGGAAGCATTGATGATGTGTAGGGTGGGTTGAGCTGCTTTTAAAGAATTTTTTTTTGACATATAAAGATGTGTTCAGGCTTGCACTAGAATAAAATTTTGTTTAATTCTTAGGCCAGCATAGCAGCAAAAGTGAAAAGCCCATCTTGGCTACATAAGGATTTTTATATGGAGTATTAGCTGAGCAATGCTCAAGAAAATCTGCAGGCCCTGAAAGCCATATGGTGCTGCTGCTCGCCAGGTCACAGCCAGAACTTGCCCATTCCTAAATACAGTAGATTGTGGGGAAGGAACCTTAAAGTAGCAAGTACTTACAGTACCTTTCTTCCTTTTCAGTTCAGTTTAATGATAATCTTTATAGTAAAATTGTAGTAGCCTTCTGCTTCTTCATTTTCTGTTTGCTGATGCTTATTTCTGTCTCCTCCAGGCCTTCCCTAAGGTTTTTTTTCTTCACCTAAGTACTCTTCAGAAATGTGGTTATTGGGCATTAGTTTGCCCTCATTACTATTTGATGTTTCTGCCACATGGGTGTAGGAGGCACTGTCTGGTTTTTATCAGCACTTGTTACTTCTTGGAGTACAGACACAATTTGACTTCCTTGTCTTTTCACTTACGGTGGTTACATTGTTGTATTTGTTCTAAATAAGCTCTTGAGTAATGCACAGATTCCCATGATGTGCACTGAAGAAGTTGTGGTTAGGCCAGAGCAACACTTGCAGAGAGCAAGGTTCTACCTGCCCCTGGCAGTTCGTTGCAATGAAACAGCTCCTAAGGAAGAGTGGGGCTGTGTGAGTCAGGATAAAGCCTATAGGCATGCTCAGAGTGCCTGGGAAAGTAGGGAGCATTTGCAAACTGTCAGTTTTGGAGTGCACATTAAGGTGTTTTTCTTTCAGCTGTACACATTGAGAAGATAACCCTGAAAGAAGTATCAAGAAAAAGGGCTGACAAACATTTGGAGTACACATTCAAAGTAAGCAAATAACCTCCAGAATATTAATATAACTGTCTTCATGATGTCTGTCTACTGTAGATACATGCAGCTTTTTTCAAATAGCTGCTCAGAAGGCAATTTTGAGATTCTTTGGATTATCCATAATTCTTTTGAATTCTGTGTGCAAATCAGGTGTGTTATGTAATTGTGGGCATAAAGTGGGAAGGTGTAAAACACCAGCCGTAGCTGGGTGACATCATTTCAGGAAACCTGACTTTTGCTAATTCATAAGAATTCTAAAACTAGTTAATTGTTTGCTCAAGAGGCACAGGAGCACAGTTGTGTGTGCAGCTGTATGTTGCTGGGAGTCATACAGTCAGCTTGGATCTCATTTCTGAAGGTTTACTGTATGAGGATGGCTCCTGTGCTTTTTTGAGAAAACTGGAGGTTGATTCATTTGTTTTGGACTTTGTTTGTTAAAGTAAAAGCAAACAAGCTGGAAAATGGCCCGAAAGTGCAAGGTCTACCTGGTATAGTCTTCATGTATTGTAATATCTAAGGGCAGCATGTGTTAAATAACAGCTGCTAGGGCTATTGGTGGTGATGTTCTAATGGAGTCAAAGCAGTAATTGTCTTAGGAAGGGCTGACTAACACTGTGAGTCATTTTGCCAATAGATGTGAGTCTGGTTGTATACCAGTATACCTTTTTCACCCTAAAAAGAATGGTTTATGTCAAACATTCTAGTTGGCCACTTGACATGGGTTACAGGAGGTCTTTGAAGAGGCAAACAAACAAAAAAAAAAGCCAGTTTGAACTGAAAGTTGGTATGTTGATCCCAGAGTTTGGTATTGTATTCTCTAAATGGAGGCACTTTTCTTTTGGTGAGGACAGTAATATGTGGAATGTAGCCTTCAAAGTCTTTAAGGTTAACCTGCCCAAATATTTCAACCTTGTCATAAATTTTTTTTCCAGATAGTCTGTGAAGTGACTGTGAGGTAAAATGCCATAATAGATGGGAGAAGTTTGTATAGAATGCCTATATGGATTATCAATATTTAAAGTCAAAAAACTATTTTAAAGAGTCAGCCTGTAGACAGATTTGACAGTGGTTTTGAATTTCTTTGTTAAAGGAGAAATGTGGCGATATTCTGGGAAATATTTCAGTAATCTTGAAACTCCACCTCAGCTCTTCTAGGAAAGAGTTTCCTTTCCTCATTTGTGCAGGTATATACTATGCTCTTCACTACAGATCATTTTGTGCTTGCCCAGACACTCCTTTTTTAAGGTTAAAAGAGCAATTATAGTCATGATTTCCCAGCTGAGGGCACCAAGGGTAGTTGGCATTTCTGGGGACTAAGTTGAAGGCAGTTGTGTTTGACATTGTTCTTTCAACTCTTGGGAGTAAATGAATGTTTATAATTGTCATGTTCGCTCCCGTTACACAGAATGTTTCCATGTAACTAATTGGCATCTTTAGCCCAGAAGTGGGCTTAAAGCTGGGCAGCACTCATCTAACCAAGCTTACTTATTTTTTATTCAAAATGTGCATGTGAGGTGCTGTTTTACTACTTACATGTTGTGTCAGAACAACAAACTACTGAAATCTTATACAGGCATATGCCAAAACGTTGTCTGATTCTTGAGTAGCTTCTTTAGTAACTTGAAGTACTTTTTTATGACTTGTAGCCTACAACAACTTCTATATGACTATATAAGTCTGAGGCTGATCAAATTATTTTATAGGTAATATAAACATTTTTTTTTAATTGTTTCATTTTGACTCCTGATAATGGCAGTGACAGCTCAGTGCAGAATATCTGACCTACAGTCCTTTTCTCTGGTACCTGTTTTTTGTGGTTAATCATATCTGTTTGATACAAGTCCCGTAATTAGAGAGCCTTCTGCATGGCTTCTTTCTGAGTCAGTAATCTTCAGGGATTTTATTGCATTTTCCTGAAGTTGTTCATGTTCCCTTTAGCTGCAAATACCATGAAGGTGATCCTAAAATGTATACTCAAAATTAGTATGTGTCTTTGAAAAAGTAGGGCATTATCCCTGGTTTGCCTGGTGTTTACTTAATTGCAAGTGTTAACTCTGGGATTGTTAAATTAATGGAATTGTTCTGATTTACGAATTGGTATGATATTTGGAAAAAGAAACTTCTCTCATTCTTTTTTGCCTTCCTTACTAGGTGACCTGGTCCGATTTTTCGGTAACATGTGTAACAAAAACACACCAGGAGCTTCAGGAATTCCTGCTAAAAGTATGTGTCGAAACATAAAAGTAGTGTTTAACATCAGGTTTATAACTCCAGAAGTAGTCTAGGAGAGCTGTGATTTCTGGGATGTAATTATAGAAACAAAAGCATGCTATAGCAGATTTTTGTACTTCACAATTGTATTAACCATTTAAATTATGTATATTGTGGTGAAGCATCTTGACAGAAGGAGCAGCTCTGCAGAATGTTTGGGGAGCTTCCCAGGAGGAGGTTGTTTGTCTCATCTGAAATAGCTCTTCGAGTTTTAATTGAACAACCATAAAACTATCAGATGAGTTTTTAATATTCCCCACAGAGTTCATGTATAGGTACAACCACTGGTCGTTTGCTTGTGTTTCTGTTAGAATGACCTTAAAGAGTGTCATTTGTTATTTTTAGTAGTGAGATACAGCCATAAGCATAACAGTTTTTAATTTAGCTGTTATATTCTTCAGTAAAACAAGGGCAGGCCTATTCACTGTCACAGGGAGTTAAATTTGAGGTAAATCTGGCAACACTGTGTGTGTGTGTGTGTGTGTGTGTGTGTCCATGTTTAAAAAACTAAAAGTTCTCTCAGTTGTTTTCCCCACTGCTCCAAGCAGGGAGTGTGTTTGTGTGCATAGGCCATGTACAGACCCCATCAGTGTGATGACCTCGAACTGTGTGTTCGTTGCCAGTGTCTAATATTTTGAGTTCCACCTGTTCTGGGAAATTAATCTATAGTTAAACTCTTCCCTGTTCAGGGCAGTAATGAGAGATCTGTTTTGGACATGTCTTGATGGCATCTGGTGTTTGTAACTGCAGTGTTAATTGTGAGCAGAAAGCCAGTCAGTGTACAAAGGTCGTTGTCTTGTTCACTGTTAAATTATCAACATGGTTTTCCAGCACTGTAGCAATGAAGCAGTGGGTATTCACAACTGCTTTAATCTAGTTGGAATATCTAGTTCTAAGAGTTCCCAGAGCTTGGTTTGTGAGGATTTGAATTATGGATGGCATGTCTCATTGCAGATGGGTTATCCCACAGCATAGGGTACATGCATCTGCACCTGAAGAGAACCCTAAAAGCAGCATTTCATACAGGATCCTGTGCAGCTCTGGGATGAGCATTCAGATGCATGCCTCCTCTTACTTGTGTAAGATAAACACCAGTGTCTGAAATGGACCTCCTAGAACCTACTTGCTGCCAGGAGGAGCCAGGAAAACAGACGTGATCCAGGGTGTTGCAGTGCTGTGCTGTTTAACTGATGTAAGGTGTTCCATATACTGGCTTGACTGCTCCAGCAGAGTCTAGGAGATGGCAGAACAAAAGGAAGACAACCACAAGCTGTTAGGAGCTTGCTGAGTAGTTCTATGAAAAATGTGCACAGCTGAAAAATATATTTAGTTTGTGTTGGTTTGAGAGCCGTAAGTATAGAAGAAAGAGAGAATTGTTAAATAAAGCAGGATAAAACTTATACCGTGCTTTAAAATACATGCAATATGAACATCCACTTCATATGCCCTTGCATTTTGGCTTTTTGTTATTCTTGCTTCCAGTCTACATGGTATTGTTAAGTAGTATGCTCAGTTTCCTAGGGACAGAAAAGAATGGTCAAAATACTTGGTGGAAAATTCCAAGGTTGCATGTGATAGAAGTAAGATAATGGTAAAAATGGTTTCAGACCAGAAGCATTGGTGGGAAAACTAAGGTAGTAAATGGGATAATTTAGATGCTTTACATTAAAGACCACCTTCTCTTAGGTGATAAGCATGAAAAATTCTTTGCAAGTAGGAAATTACCCAGGTATGTGGAAGGACTAATAAGCTTGTAAGTAACAGGGCTATCTCATTACCTTAAGTTAAGCACCTCATCTTGGGTTCATATTACTGATTCTTTAACTACAGAAGGAATTGCATTCCTTTTAATGAAAGTTTTAAAGAAAGAAAGTTGACTGTTTTCCAGAAATTTACAAATGAAATACTAGCACAGGAGGTTTGCTCATTCCCACGCTTCTGCAGTAACTTTTTGGTACCTTTTGGCTAATAGGGACTAATTCTTCAGTCAGAGTTCCTCAGTAGTGCATATTAAAGCCAAAGGGTCTGTTAAGAACAGCTGCTTTCATCCCTTCTTTTTGGTTTTATATCTAAGACATTTCAGGTGCTATAGCACTGTACTAATATAATACTAACAGCACCTGTCTGTCGGGATTCCAGAAGTTCCTTTTATGTATGTCACCAAGCAATTATCTACATCAGACACAGCATCCCTCTGTTAGTAGCACTTCATTCAGTGAAGGCATTACTTAGTGCTGGGCTGTTGTACCAGTAGCAGGATGCAATATCCAGCTGGCACTCTGTATCAGGTATATTCCAGATATACAAGAGGAAGATGCTGTTCTAGTGTAAATTACTTAGTGCTGTTGATCATAACTGGTGGCAGGTGTTAACCACATTAGCAGTAGCTAACTTTAGTAAAAAAAGCATTTTTGCTATGGCAGCTTAGTTTTAATTGCCCCAAAATTAAAATACTTTTAAAAAAAATGTAGCTGAAGAAATTTTACCAGCTTTCATGTACTTAAGTGCATTATTTTGGGAGTTGTAAATGTGAAAAAACTTCGCTCTGGGGAATATTTTTCATTTAAAATAGACATGCTCTTTAATAATAAGAATTCTGTCTTCTGAACTAGAACATCAGAAGACCTCACTTTGTAATACTGGCATTGGAAACAGTTATAATGAATTTTGATAAGAACTTTGTGTTAATAAAGTGAGGAGAGATGTTCTATTGATTAATCTCAGTATTGCCCACTGAAGTCTAGTATATTATATAACTGAAACACTTTCCTTTCTACTCTTGTTTCTTTAAAATAGTTTAATCTAGCAAAATGAAGTGAGCGAGTACAATGCATTCAGTCCTCTCTGGTTATTTTTTTCATGTTATTTTCAGGCCTAATTTTTATGTGTGAAAGATTTAAAGAAATAAATGAAAAAAAGGCTGTAAACTATCCTGGAAAAGAGCATAGTGTTGGTGAATTTCTGAATGTAGCTTTATGCCTGGTTTTACTGTGAGGATTTACAGCAAAGGGTTTCTCTTGCAAAACTGGATGATGTTTCTTTGTACCTTTGGTCTGTAAATTACATCACTCAAACTGGAACAATAGAGTTTCTTATAGATACCAAAATATATAAAGACTCATAGTGAACAGATATAGTCTTTAAAATGTCAACTACTCATTTTTCACATTAACCTTTTTCTCAGCTCCCAAAGGAACTGTCTTCTGAAGCATTTGACAAGACTATTTTAAGAGCACTAAATCAGGGTTTTCAGAAGAGGGAAGAACGAAGGCATGCTGATCTTGAGCCCATAATCAGGTAAATATTTTAGCAAATACCCTGAAATGTGTCACCTGAAAAGTGATTGAAGTCAAACTAGATGACTCCTACGGACAGTGGAAATTCTCCTATCTAAATACAATTTGTGAAGAAAATGGGAAGGCAGTGATGAAATAGATACTCTTGACTCTTCGATTTTCTTTAAATTGAGACTTTTATTAAACTTAGTAGAATTACTTCTTTAGAAATAATTGTACAGTTATGAAAATATTTGTCCTGAACAGCATTATATAGCAATGATTGGCATTTCTGCAAGGATATTACCTCCTTTATACAAGGGTATATTTAGAAATACTAGAAACAGTAACTGAGAGCACATATGTTCTACTTTTACAAAGGATAGAGTGAGAGACAGAACAGACTTTAAAAGGAATAAACAGTAATAGTGAAGCATGTATATAAAATTAAAAGCAGCTCATGCATTTGTACAAAAATGACCCATACCTCATAACCCACTATTTAGTATGAGAGAGCTTGGTGGGATGTGGGACATGTTGGTCAAATCCTGTAACTCAGAACAGTAATATGAATTTGCATGTGCCTACCTGTTCTTCTTGTTTGCTACAGATATCTTGTTATGTTTGTCCTCTTCTGTCAGGATTGTTCAACCTTGTTGAAAACAAATTATTCATCATATTAGTTAGTGTCTCTTGAGTTGGGGTACTTGAACCAGGCACTGATTTTCAAACTCCTACTCAATAATGTTCTGTAGATCCTAGCATTTTGGCCTAATATTTTAATTAAAGAAGATATGGAGTTGCTCTGTTTCTCAACCACTCTTTGCCTTTTTTTTTTTTTTTTTTTTTTTGATCTGTAATATTTGTCCATCTTTATTGGCTTGATTGTCAAGCCAAAAATTAATCTGTTTGAGCAATTTTGGCTAATAAACATAGTAGTTTTAAATCAATAAACCTCTTAAATAAAGGTTGACTGAAGGGAATGTACTGTAATACAGAAGGGTTTTGAAGCCTCACTGCACAGTAATTACAAACCCAAGAGACTCACTTTGAAGATAACCTTTGAACATACCCAACTGTGTTGGAGTAAGCAACTATAATTACAATTTGCAAGTTGTTGTGACTATACAGGAATGCTACATGAATAATCTCAAGAGAACAGTGTTACTGTATACAAATTCAATTTTCTTTTAGTGCCAGTTTTAGCATAAATATAGACTTATTTGGAGGTTTCATTATGTGCCCAGTTGCCAAAATTGCTCTCCCCTGCCCCTCCTCCAAAGGAATAGAACTAGGTAGTGCCTCCTGGCAAGTAATGACTGAAACCTTGGTGTGTGGGAAGTGAAAACCATTCATTGTTAGCCTATTTCCTTATCTGAAGCTAATTGTTACCCTAAACCTCTTGGGAACAGACTCAGACCAGTCCGTAGTAATATTGAGAATCCCACCCTTTGCTCTTGGAGATACTTATGAAATTCAAATACTGACATTATAGGTGAATTCAAATTTGTATGTAACCATATAAATGTATTTAAGAAATAGATTGTTTTGGAAAATTAAATGTGTTCTCAGTTTAAAAAAAAAGTTAAAATACAAGGTTCAGTGCTTTTGGACTCAGTCCAAGCTCCTCTTTGATAAAATGTTACACGTGGCTAAAATGTTTGTATTGGGATGACTCAAAAGCACCATCCTTTTTAAACTTAAAAAAAATTCAGCATACCAATGTCTTACAATGGCTGTATTCCAACTTTACACTAGCACATAACAGCAAAGCTCAAAAGTAGGATTTAACATTGTTTATGCTGTACGTGCAATTTGAAGTGTTTGGACTTATTTAGAACTGCCTATTTTGCTTTTAAATGGTATTGTAGTAAATTTTTGTGTTCTTCCTATGATTCTGTTACTTAGTTTAACAAACTCTTACTTAAATTTCAGGCAGCTATTTTCAAACACATCACAAGCTTTTCTGCAGAATCAGAGAGTATACAACTTCTTCCAATCAATTTCATCAGAATCTTTGCACACTCACAGTAAGAAATATCCTAATACTGTTTTATATAACAAAAAGTCTATTAAAAGCTTTCTGTTGTGCCTAATTAGAGTTTTATAATTTTCTGTTCATGTTATATTTATTCCACTGGTCGTATTTGAACTCCACTGGTGGCATTATATTCCACTGGTCGTATTTGAACTCCACTGGTGGCATTATATTCCACTGGTCGTATTTGAACTCCTGATCAATGAATAGTTGCTTGAGCAGATACTCATGCTTTTGACAGTGGGAACATGCTATGCAGCATCAGCTTGTTCTTTTCTTTCTTTCTTTCTTCTCTGTACCATCATATTATTAAAATAGGTAATTATGACTTGAATATATTCAACAATTTGGCACTTCTTCCTTTTACAAAATCTTAAACTTTGGAACAAAAAATTTGAACTGACCCAAAAAATCACATCTGTTTTTTACTTGTTTTCTTTTGTAGATTAAGCATCTGTCTTGATATTTAAACAAAGATTTGGTTTGGGTATATAGTACATAAATGATGGGATGGCCCTAGTTTCAAAACATAGTGAATTGTGTTCTGAGCATTTGCATTGCAGAGATTTCTTTGGTGAACCTCTTAACCTACTTGTGTATTGCAAATTGTTTGTGCGGCCGAAGTTTGGCTTCTCTGGAGGGATGCCTTAGGATGTGACCTTTGTTTCTGTTGAATCTTTCCTTCTTTCTGTGCATGTTAAACACCATGATAGTTAAGGCACTGGCTGTGAGGCCACTGCCTCAGAAGTTGCAGAAGATCTTAGTATAGAATTGAATAGTTTTAAAGTGTCAAAGAGACTGCTCATATGTGTTTGGAAAAAAAAAAGGGGGGGGTNAATGACAGCTGACTTTAGTTTGAAATGCTGTGTGTGATCTGTGACAAATGTGTTCTTTCCATGATGAGATAGAAGCCTTGTGATTAGGGTAGTAGCTGTAGGTCATTTTGTAACATTGTTTAGTAACACTTTGTACATTCTAACATGACAGTGTTGTGAAAATGTTAAACTATTAACAACCAGGGTGATTGTGGAACTGGCTGGAATTTACTGCTGTGAAAATTACCGCCTCTGTTGTACTGAAAGGCTGCATGGGGAGGAAGGAGTTTCCAAAGTCCAGAAAGATTCATGTGAATGACAGGCACACTGGACAGGGTATGCATGTTTTAGGCTGTAGACTACATCCAGATGGGAAGGATTTGCAAATGCATTGTTGTATGTGGTAATAATTTGAAGTGGTTTCAAAAAAGAACCAGTGCCGGGTTCCATCAAGATGGAGTTGACTTGACTAGTGCAGGGTGGAAATGATCTGCAGGGTAGGTAGATCAGAAGGGTAGAATGTCAATTCTGTGTGAAGTCTTACAGATTATAAAGTGATGGTAAATGTGACGTAATTTTTATACTAATAAATCATTGGATACATCACGAGGATTTGTCAGATCTAGAATGTATGACAGATAGGACGAGGAACTGCATTGTTTAGCAGAAAGGAGGAAAGACTCAAACAGGAGATAATTTAAGTCCTCAAATACCAAAGAGTAAAAAAGTAAAGAAGGTGATCTGTTCTCTCTGATGGATAAGACAGAAAGCACTAGGCTTAACTTATTATGAGGAAAATTAGGACCAGGGGCAGGCAAGAACCTGGTGATTACCAGACAAGTCCAAAGCAATGAGGCAAGTCTGAGGTCAAGGCAGAAAAACAAGTCAGTAGGTCAGAGTTAAGAACAGGATCAGCAAGGTACATGGCCAGGCACAGGTGTGCTTGCAGTGCACCCCAGGCAAGGGCCTGAGCTCGAGTGTGGCTCCCAAGCCAAAGGATGGAGGCCCTGGATGGAACATCTGCCAGTTCTCTTCCCAGCAGTCACACCCCAAATTGCAAAACTGCAGTGTACCAGATTGGATCTTCACTGTGGGCAAGTGAAGCCCTTGGGAGAGCAGGGCAAGAGTTGCAAAACCCATTGGCATGGTTCAGGGCCCTGGCATTGAGTTAGATATTAAGAAGACTTTTGGTGAAGAGAATTAGTGTGATAAATTTAAGCATAGTTGTTTTTATTTTGAGAAGGGGGACTGGATGACTTGTCCAGGGTAGTTCACAATCACATTTCCTTTGGTGCAGGCTAATAGAAGCTGTACTAAGACAAAAGTACTCACCCCGTCTGTTGCCAAAATCACCTCAATTAAGTGGCCCTTGAAGGTTTTTTAATTGTTGGTCTCCGTGTTTTTCTAGGATTCTTGGAATCCTTCTAATACTTGTTACTGCAAGTTAGTCTGTAGTAGCATGTTTTGCGTGTGGCAACAGTGTTGGGTGAGGAGACATATTTAAGAAAAATCTCATCATAGTTCTCAAATAGAATGTGCAGAATTAATTGACAGACAAAGCATTTGTGGCTTAAATTGGTCTTCAGCCACTATATAGAGTTGGGGATAAAAATACCTCTTCATAGAAATACAAAGCTATGTAGCAAAACCTATGTGGAATTAAATTCTATGTTTGGTAAAAAGTCTTCATACCTTAAATAGTAGTTGGGATCTCACACTAAATATTCAGTAAGCTTAATTATGCTGCTGTGGTGCCATTAAGGAGGAAATCAGTTAGCTCCCTCCTGGTTCATAACATCAGTTGTTTAGATACTTTTTCAGGTTGGAGTTGACTTTTGATTCTGACACCAGAGCATGATCCCAGGGGATTTAGTATTTTCAATGCAGACAATATTCAGAAGGATCTTCCTCTCAGTATTTCAAGTGTCTAAGCAACAGCTTTCAGATGCTTTTACCTGCACTAACTTGGAACTTTTTGAGAGGGGAAGAGCAAACTCTTAAGAGTTAGTTCATTGCTCAACTAATTCCTTTTTCAGAGCATGACAGTGGTATTTTTGCAACAAAACTGTTAATCTTATTCCTACTTCTTTTTTCATCCCGTCTGGCATAAAAAGACAAAAATTGTGTATGAAGACTGTGCTAAGGAGGCTAGAAGACTTTAGGTCTCTTTTGGCAGGTGAATGATTTGACAATGGAGGAGTGTAATTTGTTACAGAAGAATGCTAGTAACTGTTGTTGGTCTCCTCCCATTTCCTGTTGTAACACAAAAAGATTATAGAGAAAAATCTAAAGTGCAGCATAATGGGAATATTTCTAATATTATCACAATCACGACCTTTTGAAATTGTACCATAGCTTTAAAATTATTTTGTACACTATTTTCTTCAAAATAAAAGTATCTCTAAAGAGCCTTTACTCTTGGAGATGGCCTGCTTTGAAGGAGGCGATGCTTGAATTATTGCCACACACAAACCAGTAAATTCAGTCTTCCATTTTCCTAGCTTCCAGTTTAGTGCAAGCATTCAGGAACTGTCCAGTTGTTCAAGATCTATAAAGTTACTACGTGAACTTTATTCTCTGCAGGTAACTTACAACCCTCTTTGAAGACGGTTAAGACAGCAGAACACTTCAAGGAGGACAGTTCAGAAGCTTCAAGTCAGGAGGAAGGTAGTTGTGTACTCAAAGGTGGTTCTTTGAGATATTTTACCACACTCAGTTCTGGAAATCATGCACTTGACTGATTTCTTCACTGGTATAAAGTGGTACAAAATTGGAATGAAATCTGCTATTCAAATGAAGAATTTTTGTGTACTTTAAGCAGTTTCTTTATGAGGTTGCTCTATAATTAAAGGAGTGGCAGCAACTGTAGACAGCTCAAAGGCAGAAGTTCACAGCTGTGTTGAACAACCAGGAATATATACTCTACAATTTACTTGAGCCAAGATTATTTATAAACTTTCATGTTTTTACCTATTTATTCTTCAGTTACCAGGTTCAGAGTTAAGTGCAGCATTTCATGAGTTGCAGACTGTTTTGCATTAAATATGCCAAACTTATTTAGCTTGTAGTTTTACACAGAAAGGATGTTCAAGTTTTCCTCTTCTTGTTCTTAACCTATGCTGCTTTTATACTCTGGACTGTTAATAAGTTTGGGACTGTAGTGAATATTGATTGCAGTCTGAAAGCTGGTGTTTTTCAAAGGCCTCAAAAACAGTTCACACATGGAAGCAGCCAGCCTAGTGGGCGGTCAGTAGTTTCATTTTGAGAGGAACAGCGAGCCAGTTTTGCATTGTTTTTGAAAGCAAACAAGTATAAGCTCCTAGTAGGTGAAAAGGATGGGAAATGGGACTGATAGGTGAACAGGGACCACTGAAAACTTATGCTGGCTTTCACATAATGAGAGCACTCTTACCCTCTTTCACATTAATAACTAATAAGTTTGCTGTTGAAACTGTGCAATCAGTAATCTACATATGCAGTTTGAACAGCTTTTTTTATATACTGTTCTTAAAAATACATAAATCTCTTCTCTTGAAACCACAAAGGCTTTTCAGAAGACCTTTTGTGCCATTTTAGTGAAGTGTTTACGAGAAATTTAAAAATCGTAATTTTTTTTTCTTCTTAAATTTTTAAACCATAATTTGGACTTACGTGTGGCATTGGGAGGAGTTCAGGCAAAATGATAGCTACCAAGAATACTAAGATCATCAATAGCTGGAATTAAGAAAAGTTGCTTTTGTTAAATTTAACAGTTGCCTTAAAGAAAAGGCTAGACTGTGTCTCTAAAATTCTTAGTTTTTCTTTCATGAAATCTTAGAATGGTTTGGAAGCAACCTTAAAGTTCATCTAATTCCGACCCATCTGCCAAGGGGAGGGACACCTTCCACAATACCAGGTTGCTTGAAGCCCCATCCAGCCTGGCCTAGAGGCTGTATCTCTTTTTATCAGATGTAACTTGTAAAGCTTTACTTTCGTACTGAATGTTGAGGTTCAGAATGCAATACTTTTGTGTAAGACTTGTCTTTGTTTGCTATTCAGAATGTGTGACATGGTTTTGAGATTAATTTCAGCAATTCAGAAAAAATTACAAAATTTTGTGCTTTTTTCTGACTCATTCGTTTCTTCTCTGTCTCCCTTCTTTCATACTGGGTGATAGTCATGCATTTAATCCTTAGAATTACATATAGAGGTGAGCAAACATTAGCAGTTGTTATAGTTCCTCTCTCTGTTTTATTCTTCTGTGAAATTGAAGGTAACAACTCTCGTTTATATCGTCTGTACAAACTGGTCTGTCCTCTATGCAACACCTGCTAATTTGCACACTGTAAATTAAGCCTGATCTATTTAATGGAGATGTCTTCTGCTATGTGCCTGGTAGTGATGGGAAGGTGAATTTGTTGGATTGATCTAAAAGACGAAATGGGAATTGCTATTGAAATTATGCTTTGGTTTTTTCTCCAGATGTAATGCAACACACAGCAGTTCACAAGAAACATAATGGAAAAAGTCCTGTTGCCAAGTAGGTACTGGAATGTAATGTGACCATGCTACATGTCTGAACTTCCATTTGTTAGTGCTTTGACAGTATGTGTCCTTCTCCATTAAAGCTTGTTTGTGGGGTTTTTGTTTGTTTGGGGTGGAGTGTTCTGGTCTTATTTTTGTTGTTTGGGAGGTTGTTATTAACTTAATCTGTATTAGAAAAATAATTCAGAAGATCCTATTTCTAAATCTGTGTGTCTAGGTCATTTGGATATCTCTTCTTTCCTAAATTTTGTGAATCTTCATTGTTTGAATTGATGTTCTGATTTGTGTTTATAAGCTGAGTAGCATCAATATATATGGCGTGTATTTTGCCTTTGTTCACACATCCCCATGCTTATACTGAAAACTTCCGTGCTGTTGATTTTATGCTTAAGTAGCTCCAAAGAGGACCTCATAGGACCTGCATACCTTGCAGGTTTATGTCCATTATAAGTGGAAGCATTTCTCAACCGTATTAAAGTAGTTTGTATATGCTTTCAGATCTCTAAGGTACCTAATATGGATTCACTCATTAATGTATTTTGACCAAAAACTTTGGATATGTTTGCACATAGTTGTGCAATAATTCAACTAAATTAAGAGAAAAAATGGATACAACGTTCATTGTGATTTTCAGTTTTGTTCTGTGTTCATTTATTTGTAAAATGTCTTTATCTCATGATGAAAACTTACCTGGAATTGCCATAATTAGAATATAAATATAGCACAGAATAGTGTTGGTTAAGGTCCACAGATCCTTACCAGACAAAAATCTTGTGAATTCACCAACTGGAAAACTTAGTGGTTTTGTCTGTTTTGGTTTTTAACTGTCTTACTTTCAACTTACATTTCTTCAAGAAGAGAGTGTCATTTTGACAAAATCTATGATTATATTGGTGCATATACAGCTTACTGTGAAGTCATCAGAGCAGGATCCAAACTTAGTAGCATATAGTTATTAATAAAGAAATTGCCTTTCTCTTACTCATTGTATCATGACACTAAGGCTGACTTAGTTTAGGATCTATCTTTCAGGTAGGAAAGAGAGACAGACATTTCCACAAAGTTCTGTGAAAAAAACTTCTTTAGCTCTTATTTTCTGTTTATTTAAGAGGGAGAAATGTGTTTACTGCTTGACTGCTGGAGGTCTCTTAGTCCTCTCCTGTTTGCATTATGTGTCTGTCTCTGTAAAATCTGTGCCTGCTGTCTGTGGGTTGTAAAGAAATGGCACTGAATGAAACTTGTCTGTTTTAAATAAGCTTAAAACAGTTTAGAGTCAAGAGCAGTTCATCTCAAATTGCATTGGTACATTGTGCGTATGTCTACCTCTTGTTTTCATTCAGTATTGCAGCCTTACTCTTGAAAAGTCCAAAAATGTACTGGTAGAAATGAGATTGGGCATAAAAAATAATGACTTTAGTAGTATTACAACTTCTGTGAAATGACTGCAAATTTAGCAGTGATATCATTTACCTCCATTTGGTAGAAGTTTCTTAAGTGACCTTGCTTCTGTCTTTGCAATCAGGGGCTTATGTCTGTCTTTTGGGACTTTCCTGGGTTCTCGCCATTTTCTTAAAAATTTTTTTTTTAATATTCTGTTGTACATCTTTTAAGTATTTTGAGCGCTTACTTTTGGTAAGTAGCTACTGGAACTTCAGCATGTCTTGTGCTTTCAAGTGAGCTGAATTTCTGCCATCATGGGAACTGAGTAACATTTCATATTGCAGTAACCTTTGTGAAGCAGCTTGACAACAGCCCTGAATTAAAAGGCACTTTCAATTATCAGCATAAGTATTTTGATAAGAATTTGAAAGTGTTAACTCCTTTTTTGTTTGTTTTTTTTGGCATCCAGTCAGCAGAAAGGCATGATTTTGTATGAGACACGCAGAGGTTATAGGTCCATGTGCCCTAGTGACTCTGTCAGAACATTGACTGTTTTTGTTGCAGTTTTTGTTGACCAGTAGTCTCAGACCTAGTTAAATATTGCTTCTGAGCCGTTGCGGTATAGCAAAGATTCAGTGGAAATCATTATAAAGTCCAAAGTAAATGCCGAATGCAACTCCCCTTTCCCAACACTACTCAAAGCTAGCAGTCGTGAAGGTAAAAATACAAAGTAAGATGACTATTTTGAAATTTATACAAACACAGCTGCTGTATTACCTGTAGGTAACTGTGTGCTCCTTTTCTTAAGTATCTTAAAATTTCCCCACGTCTGGTATGAAAATAGCAAAGTCTTTGTGTGTAGAAATATCCAAGGAAACTCTTCCCTCATTTACTCTTTCCTACAAATTCTGTTCTGAATTTTGCATCAAATTATAGTGAACAAATCAAAAAGGAACTCCAGTTATGGTCAGATCATAAGTACAACTTCAGAGCACAAGAACTGCTGTAATTTACATCTTTTAAATATTTTGAAAATTCTTAGAGTTTTCTGAAAGCAAAATTTCCTAATATGATGCAAAAACATGTATGTCTGTAAGAAAAGCCTACAGGTTTGTTTGTATCAGCATAACTTTTCGGGCTTGTTTTCTCTTCAGCAGCACTAGCAGTGCAAAATGTTCTTCACTGGATAGCCTTAACATACAGCACTCAGAGCAAAATGGGGTAATGGACTGGAGAAGAAAAAGCTGTATTGTCCAGCAGCACCCAGAGCACTGTACCAACCTACTTGACCAGGTGTGTTGCTACTTTTTCTTCAAAGCCTTATTCTGAGACACGTGAGGAGACTGTCCACTACACATGATGAAATTTAGCTTTAAAAGATGAAAAGCCCTCCTAAAATTGTACAAAAGTGTTGAAGTTCAAGTTGCAACTGACTTACCTTGATTAGAAAACCCCTCATAATTCCATAGCACTGTTTCAGAAAGTTGCGGATTTTGTTTATGAACTTGTAAATAAAATTCCTCAGTAGGATATAAGTAATCAGAAAAGTCTAATGTTAATTTCTAATCAGGCACTTTCCTGTTACTGTAGCATTGTCATCAGAGGATTTCAGAACACTCGGGCAATTTCTGTTATTGCAAGGAACAAACCAGAAACTATATTAATAACTAAACTGTATTAATGCTATAGTAGGTACCACAGGTTAAACATGTTCTTTCTATGTTATCTGCATTATTTAAGTATTAATCTTTGAAAAAAGTCAATAGTTAGATGCATATATACTTTTTGGGATACTTGTGACTCTTCAGTGCTCAATCTCATTGTGAGTATAGATAAGCAGAATAATTATTTATAAGTAAAATGATCTGCTGAAATTGGGGGAAGGAAGGTTGCTCACTGCTTATGTATGAAAAACCTTGAATGTTAGAATTGCTTAATATTGCTCTTATTTATGTGCAAAATTTGGCCATTGATTGTAATGTGGGGAATAGGTAGCCAAACAAAAATAGTTTCCTTATTTCATAAAACAGGGTAATGAATTGAGATTAGCTTCTAAACATGAAAGGCTGCATCAAAGCTTGAAATACTGCAAGCTTGAGGCAAGAAAAAAGTTAATTTACTAAAGCAAAGAAAAAGCTATTTAAAGGCAGTCCAAATACAGCAATTTGAACAGAGATTATTTCTAAGTTTTCATAAATTGTATTCCTTTGTCAAATATGAGTTATTAATAACAGCTGGTAATAGCATACTTAAAGAATTGTGTAGTTGCTATGGTTTTTGTTATGTGCTTCTATGTTGTATTCTAGAGTTTAGTTTATCAACTTAAACCTCCAGTTTAAGGCTAGGTACCCGCTTGTCACTATGCAGAAATAATTTGTCACATATACTTCCCACCCCCAAGTATCAAATAATTCTATTTATATCAATAAGTTTTGTAGCTCGTTAAGCCTGTTGATGGGCCTTTTTAGCAGGTATGTGATGAAACTAATTTGTTTTTATCTGGAGGAAAAACAGCATGCAAACAATAATTTGATATCTTTGGCATATGTGCAAGTAGTAATTTGCTGAGTGTTTTGCTGATAATGGCATAAACACAAGAGAAGATGCATTATTTTACAGGCTCAGATGCACTGAACAAGTAGTTGTTTGGATGGTTATAGCACCTGTGAATACACTGGTCTTGGACTCATGGATCTGTTGGTCTAGAAGAGGGTTTTTTCTTGGCTTTCATAATACAATTTCTGTTTTTTGACCAGTATCTTCGTATTTTCTTTCTAGCACACAGTGGAAAAACGAAGTCTGTCTACAGTAAGCAAGAAGAAAGGAAAGCCACAGCTGGAAAAGTAGGTTTCCATGTAACCAGTAGTCCAGAAACAAGATGTAATGCATTCACTCTGATAAACAGACTACAATAAATTAGGTGCTTTCTTTTGCTATTGTGGAACAAGAGCTGGCATAGTGTGAAGCTAGGCTACGTAAAAATCCTTATTTTATATTCTGTAAAGAAGTAACTTGAAAAATGTAATGTAAGTGAATGCATTCATTTCTCAAAATATCACTTGTCATTTAGCAAAATGATGAAGGAGGGGAAGTACATTCTTAACCAATACTAAATTTGAAAGTTGAAAGGCGTAAAGATGTCCAGAATATACTGAAAATCAAATAAGGGTTGACAGCAACCTTTAACATTATGCAGTGACTGAAATGTATTATTGAAGATAATTTGCACATCAGAGGACTTCAGAACTTCCTGCAGGCTACACAACTCTGCACTGTGAGAAGTGAAGCACTTCCACCCTTATCTAATACTGTGCCTACTTCCAAGTTTCTGTCATGTTGTTACTCTGTAGCCAGATGCTTTTATGCTAGAATGATGTAGGGCTGCATTACACACATCAGCTTTTGAAAATGGCTTTACTGTCAGCTGCACTATTTCCTTTTTTGAGTCTTTTTTTGTTTAGATCTTTGTTCATAGTGTTTAATAACACTGCTTGCAGCTTAGTTCCTGATATATTGCACCAGCAAACTTTATTAAATTGTTTGTTATCTCAATTTGTTGTTACATCTATTAAATACACATTTCTGGCCTGAAGTCGCTGCCTTTGTTTCCAGTAGCATTATGTGTTCATTCATGGTTGGTTATTTGTGCCTGTGCATTTGCAAAAAAACCCATAACATTATTTACACAGGGAGAAAGCAAAGAAAACTGACTGCCGGTTGACTAACAGGAGCAACGGAGTTCGAGTGGCAGCATCACAGCACATCCGTACTGGGACAGCAAAAGGTAAGGGCTTTTTTTCAAAGTTGTTTGTAAGAAACAGAACTTGCAGCTTTGTTGATATATTCAAGATCTCCTATAAAGTGGAAATCACAAGTCTGAAATCTGTTTTGGGAGAAGTCAGCATGTTGGCAGTCTAATTTGTTCTTTGACTAGCTGTATAGAACACACTAGACTCAATCTTCTGTGTACAATAGCTTAGGGTGTGTCTCTTTGTGCACAGGTAGGAAAATACTAGTGAAGTCTCTATAAGTCAATGTACTATAGTAGTTGCAGAAACAGTTACTGTTGGGCTACTTCTGTATGAAATTTAGTGGTCTGAGTGCGTGGAGCTCGAGCATCTTGTCAGTAGTGTTCCCTTTGCAGCCTACTAGTTTCTTCATCTGTTGTGTAGTGGCCCATGAGGAACCTGTATAAAAACCTGTGGTGTGAACCATTGATGAACTGCAGTGTGTAAACTACGTGACTACTGAACTACAACACAGAACTGTTTATGCTGCCCTAACAGGGTTTTCAGGCTTGAGTAATCCAGCAAAATGTAGTGTCTAGGCCAAGACTTGTGTACATCAGTCAGTTGTAAGACAAAATTATATTTGTGTTCCTTTAGTTAATCGAGCCTCCAAGCTTTATTACAAATTTCTGAAGGTCTGTGCTAGCCATTGACTTTGTCATCTTGATGTTTTCTAAGTTCCCAATATCAGTTGCAGCCTTGCCTCTCTTCGTGTAGTTCTCATGACAGAAGGTTGACTGAGTTTGCCTTTTTCTACACCACTTAATTGGCATAAATGTTGAAAGGACTCTTGAAAGTTCCTTGTCTTTCTCTGTGGCTTTCGTTCTTTCTTCTCACCGCTTCTTACCTTGGAGAGTTCCAGCTGGATCCCATTCTGAATTATTGATGTGGTATATGGGCTGGTGTTTTTACCTTCTACAAACAGCATTTGACTCAAATTTTAAGAATTCACAATTCACAAACTGAACCAGAAACAAAACCAGAACAATTTTGGAAAGCTATAGTGAAGGGCTGCACGAGAAGAAGACATACTCTACAGCAGCACTTTGCTGCATGCATCTCTGATTGATTACTGGTTTTGTTGTCAGGCAAAATGCACTGAGCTTTTATCGACTGTCGATGACTTTAAGAGGTGGTGCAATTTTGGGTGATGTGGTGCAAAGTTAATTAGGGAATGCTTTTCCATAGGAGTTCTGTTTGCTCACTACCCACCACTCTACAGATATGAAACTGCCTCCTGGTAATTGTTGGCTTGTTCAAGAAGCAGCTGTAACCCACAGAGACTGGAAGCCGTTAAGTCCTGCTCAGACAGGAGCTTTCTACCTATGTATAAACATCAAAATGTCTTTTGAGATACTTATTGGAGGCATAGTCTAAAGAAAAAAATTCATGTTGCAGTCTGAAACTCTGCCCAGCTTTATATATCCAGGCTTGGTTTGCAATGTCCTATTTTGGGTCCATAACTCCTAACTGCATCATGTTTTCTTTCATTTTTATCCTCCCTATTTTTAGCTTGTGTGAAGCATCAGTTAGTTACAATGGTAACTTTTAAGACTTGATTCTTTGTGACTAGCACTTTAGACTCTGGGTCTCAGTGGTTGAGATCCACACTGAGGCTCCAGGTTATATTAGATATTCGAAGTGCTTGTTACAATAAATTACCAATTATGGGTTTAATCCAGGAAATTATTTCAAGAATTGAAGCATTAAGGCAGTTTTTTGATGACCCAACCTGTTAAACTTTCAGTAGCAATAAAAAAATTTAAAGAAAAATTACTTTATTTATAAATTATTATAATAGTGTTCTAATTTTTGCCCTGGAGTTGTGCTAACCAAGGTTTTGGGGGCTGGAGTTTCCAGCTAGTGTCTGGCATAGATTCTGAGAGAGGATGAGTTTGTCATTCTTCTCCTCTGAGGCTGAACTTGAAAGCCAAACCATAGTAGCTACCCAGCCTGAAAAGCTGGTTTCCTGCAAACGAGTGTCCCATGATCCATTCAGAATTTAGAAAACAATTTACCACTTCTTCATTCAGTTCACCTCTTTTTCTTTAAGCAGGATTTATTGATACAGTTTGGTTAAAGCCTGTTCTGGAAGAGTGAGCTGTGGAGTGGTGTATTGTTTGGACGTGTCCCGCTGAGTTAGCTTTCTGCCTGTGCTGGTGTCACCGCGGAGCATTGCAGCTCTGCAAACAGAAGTGTTTGATCACTGCCATTCAGAGGAAATGGCTGTTGTAGTACAGTCTGGTATAAACATCACAGAAATCATTAAGCATCATCATTCTTTTCACTGCTTTGCAGAAATACCAATTTTCAGTATCACCTTCTTTAACACCGAGGATTCAGTCATCACAAATTTAGGGACCAGACCAGTCGTGAATGCTGGGAGTGGAAGTGATGGGAATACAGGGGAGAGACGCAATTAAGTAGGAACCAAAAGAAATCTGAACTAGTGTGAGATGTGAGTAAACCAAAATAACCTCACTTCCATACACTGAGATTAAAAATAAAAATGACAACTTTTATTTTTAGATCTGAATTTGGACGCTGGATCTGGTCATGATACGTGTGGAGAAACATCATCTGAAAGTTACAGTTCTCCTTCTAGTCCACGACATGATGGGAGGGAAAGCTTTGATAGTGAAGAAGAAAAAGACAGAGGTTGTACTTATGGAGAGTGTGCATGAATGTCTTTATTCGTAGACTATTCTCTTTCTTGCATTAGTTTTAATTAGTTTTTCAGTTTGTTTAGCTACTTTTTTTTTCTGAACTAGCCACAGAATACGTGGGTTTCGTGACTGGGTGGTTTGAGAGCTTCTAGCACTGTTTAAATACCACTGAGTTTTAGGTTGCTACGCGTATGTAATTTTTCTACCTCAATGGTATAGGTGTCTTGAGAAATTTCCACAGCACAGTAATGTGAAAAACTTTGGCATGAAAGGGGCTGGATTTATATCAAATAATGTGTGGCATGTTCGAGAGCTCTGTCCTTTTGTACTGACAGTTTGTCACTCCTTCCAAGTTTGAGTAAGCTGTGTTAATGTCTTTCTAGGCGGGTGCAAATTCCTAATTCAGTTTGTGTCCTACTCTTCACACTTGCAGATATATACAAGTCAAAGACACAGTAGCTTGTTGGGCAGGTGGATATGGGCAAGTGGTAGAGATGGACCTAACTTAATTTAGATGAATGAAAAGAATCTCAAAGTTGCCAGAGTTTGGGAAGACATAACTACTGTTCATGTCATCAAGCTTAGGAGGTTCTACATGGGTAAATGAGTCCAGGGCATGATCCTCTAATGCTTGAGATTCATTCTTCTGACTAACAAATGCTTTTGTCCCCACAGATACAGACAGCAATTCTGAGGACTCTGGGAATCAAAATACAACCAGGTTTACAGGCTACAGTGCTGTCAGTTCATCAAATATGAACAAATCATCTGCTCAGATCTCTTCAGTGAATAATGAAAATGGGAGCCTTTCAGAAGATCCTTTGAATGCAAAGTTTCAACACATTTCCTTCATGCCTGCCTTACACTGTGTGATGCACAGCGCTGCCCAAAAGCCTGAAGCAGTTGTCGCGCCACCCATATCTGCAGATGGTAAAACGATGGGAATGCTGGTTACCACACCTGTCGCTGTCTCGCCAGTGAGAGAGTCTGCGAATTCCCCTCCTGGTGGAATGGGCCCAGTGACCTCTGGTGAACCTGAGAAACGCCTTGAGCTGATGGCTTCCCCTTTGCCAGTCCCATCCTCTTTCCTTCCACATTCTGTCCAGCCTGGTAGTCCTGCTTTGCATTTGGCAATACATAGATTGAAAATGCCCTCTCCACAGGGATCGTCAGAAAGTTGCACAGTTAATGGACCACAGCAGCCGACAGGAAACTTAAGTATTGGATCACCAAATACTGCCTTTATCCCAGTCCACAATCCAGGTAGTTTTCCAGGATCCCCAGTTCCTACTACAGATCCCATCACAAAACCTGCGTCCCAGGTGGTAGGACTGAATCAAATGGTGCCTCACATTGAGGGAAACCCAGGAGCAATCCCTCAGCCTACCAATCTCAAGGTAGTTCTTCCAGCAGCTGGTCTCTCCACAGCAGCACCGCCACCTCCACCAGCTTCGTACGCTTTGCCAGGCAGCCCTCACGCTACCAGTGTGTTGCCCAACCAGAATACAAATGTGCTGAGCACTGGAGCAACTTCCTCACCACCTCAGTCCGCTGGTTTAGGTGTTGGTCAGGTCCAGTCCACTGTTCCTCCTGCAATACCAACACACACGCCAGGCCCTGCCCCCAGCCCGAGCCCCGCTCTAACACACAGCACTGCACAGAGTGACAGCACATCCTACATAAATGCTGTTGGGAATAATAACACTAACGGGACAATGTTACCTCCGCAGCAGTTGGGATCTGGCCCTTGCGGTTCTTGTGGACGTAGGTGTAGCTGTGGGACCAATGGCAGCCTTCAGATTAATAGCTATTTTTATCATAACCCACTTCATGGACAAGTCTACAGAGTTCCATCTTTCTTCACTCTGCCATCACTTTGCAATGGCAGCTACCTCAATCAAGCACATCAAAGCAATGGAACACAACTTCCGTTCTTCCTGCCTCAGTCTCCGTATGCAAACGGGCTTATGCATGACCCAGTGATGGGGAGCCAAGCCAACTATGGTATGCAGCAGATGGCAGGATTCGGGAGGTTCTATCCTGTATATCCAGCACCTAACGTAGTTGCCAACACAAATGGGTCGGGACCCAAGAAGAACGGGAACGTTTCATGTTACAATTGTGGTGTAAGTGGACACTATGCGCAGGACTGTAAGCAGTCATCCATGGAGGCCAGTCAACAAGGTAATCATGATAACTCCCAGCGGACTTGCTTTTGAGTTTAGCAGTTCCTCTTTACCTTTCTGAATGTGCTGTTTTTGGTCTTGCAGAAAGGTGTGCGTGCGTGTGTATGTTTTGTGTAAATGGTTGTGCACTAGTGACCTGCTCTAAAACTGCAAAGTATCTTATCTCTGCCTGAAAATCTTGTAGAACAGTGCAAGGGAACGGGGTTCACAGTGTGAGGTTGGAAATGGGTATGATTCGGAGCTGGAAAGTCAAATGATACCAGTCCTAAATTGTCATTCTTTTTTCAATGGTTTGTTTTTGGCATTATGTTGAGACTTGCATGTTGTTTCAATTTTTCCATTCCCATTCAGTGGGTGTTTTTTGAGAGGATTCATTGGCAAAAAGTGAAAGATACCAATTACTGTCTATGGTGTGACCTTGGATTCCTAAAACTTCTGAGAATTGAAAGAAAAACCAATAGACTGGCCATTTAATAATCTAAGTTTTCTAGGGCTTACCTTTGCACAGTCAGCCGTCCTTCTGTGCCCCATCATGCAATACATTTAACTTTTCAGACAAGTTGCAGCAAAAAGGCAGAGACCAATTGGAACTAAATATCAAAGGAATAGCTTCCATTTCTCTCTCCATCCAGAAGAATGGGGAAAATGCCGTGTTTGCATCGAGCATAAGCTGGTTTTGGTTCTTGCCCGTGTGCCCATTCTGACTTGTTTAATTGGACTGGAACCAGAAAAATGAACATTGATGGGGACCATCTTTTCTTTGCATTTTTCCAGTAAAGCTCAAGTCCTATATCTGCACTCTGTATCTTTTTTAAACTTACAGTTCTAGCAAGAGGATGAAAGAAAATAGCGTAAAATCTGAGGACCTACTTTAAAAGGACTGGAGGATGATAGTGCCTTTTGAAGAGCATGTCCATTTTGATACCTTGTAGTGGTTTTGTAATCCATTTTGATTGTGAGCAGTGACTTAGTAGTTCTCTTTCCTGTTTTAGGCACTTACAGACTGAGATACGCACCTCCCCCTCCCCCTTCCAATGATACCTTGGATTCTGCAGACTGAAACAAGTAAACATTGCCTACTTAAACTGAAGCTTGGGAAATTGGGGGAAGGTGTGTGTGGGAGGGGGGTGTTGGTCTTGTGTTTTGGGACATTCCCGGTTTTATATTCTTTTGGAATTTTTCATTGCTTTTGCACCTCTGTTCTGTACAAAAGAAGAAAGCTGAGTCCCTGGTCTCCTCCTGGTTCTACAAAAGGCTTGCGTAATGCATGTAATCCAAACACACAGCCAAACAATCAGACAGAGCATTCGAACCATGCTTTTGCACTGAAGACTTGAGACATGTGCAATGTTTACTGCAGTTTAAAAAAAAATAAATTCCTCTGACCTCTGACATCACTGGTGGAGCAGCCATATGGTGAAAGAAGAAGCTTGGTCATGTTCCCCACCACAATCTTCTTCCCTCCCTCCCTGTTCTCCTTATGCTGCTGTTTTCTTTTCTTTCCCTGGTTGTCCACGTGGATTCGTTGGACTTGCATGAGTGTTTAGCAGTTCATACAGACCCTGCCCGTACTCTAAATTTAATGCTCATGAATTGAGGGGAGATGTTCAAACGTCCTGTTAGCAGAGTCCAAAGGAAAACACAATACTGTACGTGTGCTATATCTGATAATAATACATATACGCAGCTCTCGAGAGGCCCAAACAAATGAAAATACGTAGAGCAGGAAGGGGCTGAAACTGTGTGGACTGGAACAGATTTAGAAAAATGAACGAGCTTAAATTGACAGATTTTTCTTCCCTTGTAGCTTTTTAGCCTGTATGTTCAGCAACAAAGGTGAAAAAAATGGTATGAATGTTGTACTCAGTGTGTTTGCATTTGTAATGAGAGTTGACAGCATTTTTTCCTTTTTTAAAGCTATTCTACATTGTGTCAACACAGAATGAACATTACTTGATTGAATATTTTTTTCCTAAACTATTACAGTGTTGCATTGTACTTAGAATGTAAATGTTTTATTTCAAACTGAACAAAAGCTATGGTTTTCTACAAAATAGTCAGGTATTAGTATTAGAACCTGTCTACCAAATAGAAAAGTCACTATTTTATAACAATTTACCACTATGCGTAATTACGGTATAATGTGAAAGACTGAAATGAGTGTTAAGATGGTATTAAACATGTCAGTATCATGAGTAAGTAAGTTTAATGCTGCTGTATTTTTTATTTTATTTTTAAAAGCCAATATATGTACTAAATTGCTTCCAGGTAATATTTGATTTCCTAAAGTGCACTGAGGTTATCTGGAAGATGAGTGTGTTTTTTGACTGCTGCATTCAACACCGATGAACAACTACCACTGTATATCCATAGGGTTTGGCATTCCTCACAGTTCATGGCAGAAACGTTTTTTCTTAAAATCAGACCCAGTGTCCGGTAGAGGGATGAAATAAAAATCAATCTTTGGTTCAGCCGTCTAGTAAATTGCTAAACAAACAAAAAACTTGAAGGAAAAAAAAAAGCTTGATTACTACATTTCTTCATAGGTAGCATTTATATTTATAGCACCAGTGTACATTTTGAAACTTTTTTCTTGGAGGGGGGGAATGGGGAGGGAGGTAGATGAAAGCTTTAATTTAAAAAAAAAAAAAAGTTTAAGTAGTAAATGAAAATTATTTTGATTAAAATTTTTATTTGATCTGGGTATTTTTGGACCACTTGAAATGAATGAACTGCGTTTGAGTTGAAGTGAGGGTGTTAAACCACCAATGGACTTGTATTGTGAATTACCTGCCAGTTGTACTTTATGGAACTTATTTTATGATTTAAAATACTGTACTGTAAATAGGAGGTATGTTACCTTCTCTTTATTTGTATGTTTACCATATACTTTGATATTTGAAATGTACTGGAAAGGTCACTTATATTTCTAGAAGAGATTGGATTTTATGCAACCTTTTTCCTTGAATTAACAGCAATAAAAAAAAAGAAAAAAAGTACCTGTCTGCATGTACTGTCCTTTATCACTGAGAAAGATGAATTACTGCTGTTGGGTATAGGAATGGGATCATGGAAGGTTTTGGCAAGCTACCATTTTGGTTGGAATTTGTCCCTTTTGAGACAAAGCCAAGAGTATTTGACTTAAACTGAGGTCAGTCTTGTGTCTGAAGGCAAGATACTGTATCTTGACTTAAACTTCTTTAGAAGATCACTAGGTCTCTTGGGAGGAACAGGTTGACCTTAATGTGATGGACCTCAGCTCTTTCAGAACAGTTAAGCCTACCTTAACCTGATGGCTCCAGGATTTGGGCTAAAACATGCTTTAAACATGCTTTTTTTTTACTGCCATGCAAATAATGTGTGTGCTATTCATGAAGTGACGGGAAAGTGAGACCTTTCTTCTGTTTTTAAAATAGATGGAAGGGCAACAGGAGTTTCTGGGAGCAGGGAAGAAGCTTAGAAGAGTGCTGATTACAGCCAAAGGGTCTGATAGGAATGTAGTATTTGGATGTGCTCTGGTATTACACAGGAGGAGAAGGGTTCTGAGGACTCCCACCTTACTTCACTGTATAGACAGTGCTTCTAATTCCTGATGCTTAGCTGCAGCTTATCTGTGGAGCTGAGGACCACAGATTGTCTTGGATCTTTATCCCAGATTACTCCCCAGAACAACCTACTTCCTGAGAAACCAGCTAAGGTGATGGGGAGGTTGAAAGTTGCCCATGAACCCAACCTCTCCAGGCAACTGCCATAATCCTGTGGGGGGATTGAACCCAGGAGTCACACAGACTCCATCACACAGCTTCCATTGCTGCAAGTGCCCCGTGTCCCCTCCCTGGACACAAGGGAGTGCAAACACCTGTCCAAGGAGTTTGTAAATTGTGATGTTACTCTGAAAATGCCATCTGCTACTTACAGTGCCATCTTGAGTTGCTGGTACACTCGTTTGCCTCTGTGCTGCAAGTCCTGACTCTGACGGATCCTGGCTGGATTCAATTAAAAGATGTTAAAATACGTATCCTTTGGCACAGGAAATGGTGGAAAGCCCTCATTATTGTGGTACTTGTTTTTCTGGAGACCTGACAGCACTCATACCTGGCTGTCCTCTCTGGCTTCACCACTGCGCCTGTGCAGTCTGGTTTAACTCCAGCTGCAGCTCAAGACAGAGATTCTCTCTCCTGCTGACTGGCTTGGAAGCCACTGAATGAATGCCCTGAAGATAAATGAGAAAATCCCCCCAGCTGGTTGGCCTGAGCAGCTATCCAAGCTGTCCAGGAGTGAGTTCTGAGTCCTGCACTGCTCCTGGTTTGCAGTGCTGCCGTGGACTCAAACCATTTGGTTCCTCACGCTAGAAGAAAAAATGAATAATGCAGGCATGGGGAAGATTGGAAAGATGGGAGCATAAAGGAGTGTGATGATGCACACTGCTTCTTGTGGGTCAACAGATGGCCTCGTTTTCCCAGCTAAGTGACCTTAAGATGGCAGTGATGGCCGAATGCCTAGGTCTTGGCTTAGCTGATACTACTGGAGAGGTGAAGGAACAGAGTGTGTATGTGTCGTGCCAAGGTAGATGGAAAGTAAAAAGGAGTGGAAAGGTATATTGGGAACCACAGAACTTGACCAGTGCCAAGCTACTTCAGTTTCAGAGAAGTGGAAGTACCATTGTAGTTTGTTTCAGCTTTGCTCATGGTGTGAGCCTCTAGAGGTGTGCTGGCCTGGGCCTCCTGAGGCTGCTCTCCTGAAATAAGGTCGCCTAAATTCTGTGCACACAAAAAAGCAGCTTTGGGCAAGAGAGCTTCCTGCTCAGGGTGGGTAACTACAACTGCTGGAGTCAGGCACAATATAGGTAAAGGCCATGGGGACTGCCCTTGTGCTTGGGAGGAAGAAGAGGTGTCCTAAAGGCACCTAAAGTCATGAGTTTGTACTATAGCTCAAGTGCTGTCTCAATTTTGTGGAACAGGCTCCAGGTACTAGCCTACAGTCCTGTGCTCCTTGCACAACGGAGGAAGGAAAAGCACATCTCGGAGCATTATGGCAGGGAGAACGTGCTGCCCTTCTGCCCATGGCTGCATTCCTTGCCCACTAATTGGAGTAGAGAAACAGGGTTCTCATTTTGGACCAGCTTTTGAGCTGACAGCAGCAGGCATCCGTGTTCCTGAGCCAAATTAAACTGTGCATTGTGGTAGAGCAGAGATTGAAATGTATGAACCTGTAATTGGTCAGGCTGAAAGGCCACCTCTGCCTACAGCCTGTCACTGATCAGTGTCTGGAGTATCTGCTACTGATCAATGCTGTCACATCAGCATGATCAGTAGCAGATGCTTCAGACAAAAGTACTTCCAAGAGAAAAAAGAGAAAGACGAGTGGTAATTACTGCAAACACGTTGCCAAGGAAAATGACAGGAGTCTCGGGTTCATCCTCACAATAGGTGGCAGCATAGCTCCACCAGTGGAATATATGGGAACTTCTGAGGTACCACACAAGATCACAGAAATCCCAGTCTTCTAATTTGGAAGGGCCCCACAAGGATCATGGAGTGCAACTCTAGTAATCAAACCCACGACCTTGGTGTTATTGGCACCAGACTCTAACAACTTAAGTAATCTCAGATGCTTCAGTTTAATTTGGTTTTATTATCTTCATGCTATTTAAGTAAGTTTTGACTTGTGATTTTGTCATGTTAGTTTCTGTTGGGTTTTCTCATGATTATATATTTTCTCTCCTGATGAGCATACTAACTGTTGTCTCTCAACAAAGAAATAAGCATGGAAAGTGTGTGGCCAGCAGGTCGAGGGAGGTGATTCTCCCCCTCTGCTCCGCTGTGGTGAGACCCCAGCTTGACTACTGCATCCAGCTCTGGGGTCCCCAACATAAGTAGGATGTGGACCTGCTGGAGTGAGTCCAGAGAAGGGCCATGAAAAATAATAGAGGGGTGGAGCACCTCTGCTGTGAAGGAAGGCTGAGAAAGCTGGGGTTGTTCAGCCTGGAGAGGAGAAGGTTCTGGGGAGACCTTATTGTGACCTTCTGATACTTAAAAGGCTGCCTATGAGAAAGAAGGTTTTAAACAAAAACCGATTTAGATTAGATACTAGGAAGAAATTCTTTACCATGTGGGCAACAAAACACTGGCATGGGTTGCCCAGAGAGGAGATAGGTGCCCCATCCCAGGAAACAATCAAAGTCAGGTCGGATGGGGCTCTGAGCAACCTGATCTAGTGGAAGGTATCCCTGCTTATTGCAGGGAGGTTGGAATAGGTGACCTTTAAAGGTCCCTTCCAACCCAAACCAGAGCTAAAATAGCCCAGGTGTCATAGTGAATATTTAAGACCCAGAGAATTGCAGCAAAATGTGAAAGCTGTGTCTGAAGAACTGCTGAGCATTAAAACGGTTTTAGATGCTTGGATTCGTACAATGAGGAATGCTTCCTGAGCACCATGGAGCTTTGTTTTTGTAAAGTGGAATAATTTCTGAGGCAGTCTGGTTATCTTGGAGGATAATGTCTCTTACCTATCTCTCTCTACTTAGCCTGAAGGTCCACAGATCAGATATTTATCTGAAATATCTCATGCTCAGGAACATTTTGCCCAAGAGACAGAACATAATAAACCCATTATTTTTAATATTGATATGTCTTCCCTGACTAGTGTAAAGGGTCACTGTTATATGAATGGGTCAATAAAACAAGGTACAAAAGCACAGGCTGAAAAAAACCGCTGAACTTGGTGAAAGGAAAGCTGCAACTTAACCACTTGTGCATTCATCTTAGAACTTTCCTCTGATCTAAAATGTCCATTTTTTTACTGACTTCTAAAGTATGTTTTTTTCCTGAGGCAGAGGATGTTCGTGACTGATACAAAGATAAGAATTAACTCCTACTGATGCTCACTGGTGCCACTAAGGAAAGATAGGAACTGTTGTTTAAAATACTTACTTGCCACTTATCTTTAGTATTAAAATACTGCTTAGGAACTTCTTAGAAAAAAATGTATAATACATCATTAAATACTACATTAAAATATTCTTATTTTACATAATTTCTGGTTTGATGCAATTTCAACAGTTTCAGATTTTTTTGCTGTTGTGACTGAAACTGTGATTTTAAACTGATGGTGTGTCTAGGCTGAGTAAATATAATATAGAAAAATAATTGAGTTGCTATCAAAATGCTCTTTTCCTTTTTTTTAAAATGTTTTTTTACAGGATGTGCACATGCCCCAGCAAAAGAGCAGACAGCTTAGCAGTGGCAACGCTTCTAGATGAAAACATCATGGGACTTATTTTAATTGCTCCTTTAAGACCAGATTGGCTCTGAGGTGCATCTTGACAAGGACTCCTGGGTATTTCAAACCAGGCGAGTAAGTCCTGGCCTCTGTCAGCATACAAAATAAAAGTCACGGATGAAAAGAGCAGTAATATGAGGAGAGGAGGGCAGGGGAAAGCAACAGCAACACCAAAAAAGTAGGAACAGGCATTGGGGTGAGACAATTTCCACACATCACTTGATTTCTTACCGCAGCTCAGATCAATTTCATAGCAAAGAACTTCAAAGAGCAACTGCATCAATTTGGGACAAAACCAGCTGAATTCTGCACGTCACCACAGTGCAGTTGACCAGATCAGACTCATAGCGGAGGAGATGGGCTGAGTTACGTGGCTGTCTACAGACTAGAACAATACACTTAAAACCTTACAGTGTTCAGAATTGTTACAGCTACACAGCCTGAGACACTCTTTAGGGTGTTGCCTCTCTTTGATTTGTTTTCCATTTTTCATTTCTGTGTTTGCCTGAGGTTTTTTTCTTCTCAGTTTTGCCCTGGTTAGCCTTTTAAAGTCTCTTTTGCATGTGTGCTAAAACTATGCACACGATGGAGGGCCCCTTGAAATGCTTTTATCTGTGATATGCAAACTCCCAAATGATAATGCAACTTGCTAATTAAAAATAAAATAACCAGTGCAAGGGGGTAGCTATCACAGTGTGAGCCTGTCTCAGTACCTGCTGTTGCAAAGGCAGCTAAATGGGAGCTGAGACTTTGCACTGCACTTTGAAACCACCACATTTTTCTTCCTTTTTAAGGAATGATCTCTCATTTTTAGCATGTTCTCAGGTGGAGGAGGCAAGGAATGGGATGTTAATTTAGAGTTAGACAGAAAAGCAAATGTGCTTGGATACTCTACAAGTAAAGCTTGATTCCCAAAGGCTGTCATGCCTCCAGCACTACCGGAGAGGGCAGCTGCCCTGAGATGTGATGAAGCTGTCACTTTGTGCAAGCCAGAGGTGTCTAGCCAAGCTGCTAGAGACCCACAACAGCACTTTCCTAAGTTTTGTTCTTGACTGTGTAAGGGAATATTGTAATGCTTTTATTGCCATCTATTGCCAGCGGGTTCCTAATGCTGATGCCTGTGTGGGACAACTGTTGGGAAGGTGCTGTGTCTCACCACCCAGTGCAGACCTGGCAGGTTGGCAGGAGCAGGGCACTCATCTCCTGATCAGCACTCGGCCTTCAGGCTCGGGATGCAGGGACTGCTGCCCAAAACCTGGCACAGGAGTTTGGAGAAAGAGAATGCTGATGCTCAATTCCTGAAGTTTTTTCAGGCGCCTGTGAGACCCGTGATTTGCTTTGCACCAACAGCCCCGTTGTTTCTGGCAAAGACAACAGAAGCAGGAGGTGTTTAGTTCACTTCGGAGGGGACATCCTGTGACTACAGCTTACATCTCAACTTGTATTCAGCTGGTGATCTGCCCTGGCCTCCCTGCGCTTCCCAGAGTACCTGAGATTCCCTCGGGCAGCGGAATGCCACCTCCAGTGGCAGGTGACGTGCACGGCAGCAGGAGAGCTTCAGAGCGGGTTTTGGTTCGTGCTTGGGTGGGGGTGAGCAGCTGCTGCTCCCACTGGCAGAGCAGTGGGCCCTGCGATCAGGAGCCATGGTGGGATCCAGGACTGCTTGGTGGTAGTCTGTGCTGTAGAAACTTCATTTACAAACTTCAATTGTTTCTGCTTTTTGATGTATTTTCAAAGCTAAAACCTTCCTAGCCAGTGGTCTTCTTGCAAGTAAGTAGAGCAAGGATTTGGCATGGAGTAGGTCAAGCCAGCCCAACATTTCCGATGGTGCGTATAGCCAGAGTGTGGGCACATAGAAAGTGTAATCATGTATTTGGGCCCTTACTTTTTTTTATTCCCCAAAAAACCCTTCTTGATTAATGCCTTAAAGTTTCATTTTTCAGCTCTTCAGTGCACATCTTTAACCAGTTTTAGACTACTTCCATATTCAAAAGACTTTAGTGCTTCAGGCTTTCTCAGTCAGAGGGAAGTCTCCCCTCTCCACCAGGCATTGTCACTCACCCCCTATTTTTCAGCCTTTTTTTGTTTGGAAATGTATCTAGTTTCCTTCTGAACTCTTTAAAGCTCCTTACTTCAATGACAGACATGTGTAACACATTCCATATGCTCTCTTCCCTTTGGTCCATGAGCTCTTCCTGTCTGTCTCTGATGGAGGGACATGGCAGGCTCCTCCTGTTGCCACTTAAAAGCTGGGAAGCGCCCTTGGTTCTTTAATAAAATTAAACCAAATTAATTTCGCTTCAAACGCTCTCTCTCTCTCTCGGCGCACACAGCCTCGCTTTGCTCTGCTTAGGTGTTTGCACATTGTGCCCTATTGTTCCATCCATGCCAGGATATTATTTTTACAGCTGGCCGTGCCTTTGATACAAGGAAACGTGAGAGTTTGAAGGCGGGAGAGGGAGGGATGGCGGGAGAGCCACCGCAGCTGCCCGAGCAGGGAGCTGTGCTGTGCCGACTGCTGCGCAGAGCACCAGCGGGGTGGCTTCCCGGCAAAGGATGAGGGAAAACCAAGCCAAAGCTAATGCAAAAATGAACAGCTGGGCCTTGGGAGAACTAATGGGCCTTAATGAGCCTGCCCAGCTTCCCATGGGGCCTCTGCCCCGCAGCCCTGGTTCAACTCAGCCAGGGGCTTTGGTGCTGCTGGTCAGTGCTGTCCGTGTGCCTCATCCTGGCTAAGGGATGGACAGGTCTTCCCAGGTGGGTCTCAGACCCATGTTTTAGGCGCCTTCCTCTCCTGCTGCTCCTGCCCAAACCCCCTGGATGGTCCATGGGCCTGCCCCATTGCTGCACTTGGTCTGAGGCTCTTGATGGACACGTGTCCAGCTGCTGGCTCTGCTGGGGGGCTGTGGGGAGGTCAGGGCCCCCTTCCTTCCTGGGGCAGCCTCACTCTCCTGCACCTCCCTGGCAAGCATCTTTTCTTCTTGTGTGAGGTCCCATCTGCAATGTGCTGTCTGAAAACCTGTCCCAAGTAGGTCATGGTTTCCTTCTTACTGGTTCTGTATCAGCTGTGGATCAAAAGGCAGCGGGTGGAAAAAAAAGATGGAGATCACCCAGTTTGCAGAGACACCATTTCAAGTGCTTGACAATTACAGCAAAACCAAAGAGCAAAACACAGCTGGGGAGAGGGAAGAAGAGATGGAAAGACTCAGACTGAAATGTAACTAATACAGTCACTAAATACTGTTTATTAAGGCTGGTTCAGGTTCAAGTTCAGTTCCAGGTACTCTGGAACTAGTTTCCGTCATGCAACCAATGGAAAGCCAAAGCAATGCAGTGCTGGTTGAGCAGGCTGGGGCCCTCCGGCGAAGCAAACAGGGCTTTGCAGCCACACTTTTACACGAGTGCTTTTGCAGCAGTGTGGAAGCATCAAACTGTGTGGTTATGGATTTCCCCACTCATTTGAGACCTATTAAAATAAGGTATCACATCGTGTGCCTGAGGCAGCAGACACAGGTGAAAGAGGGCATATTCAGCACCAGGCTGTAGCTGCCTTATCAGAGAAAGCAAAATCCATTTCTCTAATTTACAAATACTGTAGTCTCAGCTAGAAACTCTCTTGCCTGCGCTTGTCAGCATTCAGGATCTAAAATGTCACTTCTTCCTCCCTGAGAAAAAGAGCAGCAATAATCCTGTGGTGCTGCCTCACAAATGCAAAATGCATTGACTGGGGGTTGTTTCATTTCCAGAGATCTTCCAATCCTACAGGCTCCTAGTTTCCCATCTAGGGCTTTGCCTGCCCGATGTTTTATCTGTGAAGAGCAGAGAGGCTCTGGCTGTGCTCTCACCAGTGGGGTGTGCAGTAGCACCTGTGAGGAGCAACGTGGGCTCAGCTGGGCACGCTTACCTTAAGACAAGGTCATTTTTCCCTTCATCTCCACTTCCATTGTGCTGCCTCTGTTGGGTCTTATCTAATTTTTGCCCACAAGCTCTAATGTGCTACCACTTCCCATGTTCTTGTCTCACTTTGCTCACAGGCAATGGGATCAGACACAAAATCCCTGCTTCCAGGCCTGCTGCTGGGTGAGTTGGACAATCCTTTCTCTTCTCCAGTTATGCAATTTTCCTGTGGTTTCCCTCTGTTTCATCCCCTTTCAAGTCCTGTATTCTGCTGCTTGTCTGCCTCAGTGAGTCCGCAAAGACCTTGCTCCAACCTGTTGTTTTGGGTTTCACTGGCTGTAAGTTATTTCTCTTTTGTGTAGTTTATGTATTTTTATTCTGTGTTGTTTATTACAGCATCATGTTCTGTTTGGATAATGCCTTGTTGTGGCTCAAAGAGCTTTAAAAGGTCAGAAAATGTAGTCAAACCCTCTCTCCAGATTTATTTTTCTTCTGAGCATCAAGTAGATTGTCCTTGCCTTCTCATGCATGGGGAGCATCAGTTGCAGTGGGGAGACAAGGCCTGCCCATGTCCAGAACATGGAGCATTGGACAGGAGTGTCACTGTGGTTTCTGTCCCTTGCGGAATTTAAGTGGAAACCTGGGCATAGGCAAGGTGATCACTTCAGTGGTCACTGGAGCTACGTGGGTGTCAGGAGGATGGCTGACCTCTAGACTGGCACAGCACGTGGTGGAAATGCAGGTGTATTCCGGATCCTTCTGCTGCCAAGGGACCAAAGCAGAGCTGAACTTGGCTGTGCTACAGCCCGTGGGAAGCGCGAGGCTTGGACACGAGCAGTGGTGGAAATCTCCCCCAGCACAACAGGCGGATCTCAGTGGCTTGGCAGTGCCTTTGTCCTGCTTGCTCTGCCTGGAAACTGGCTTTTTCTCCTTCCTGAGGTGCTTGGGCAAAGGACCTCTAAAGCTACCACCAGCACTGCGGGTTGAGGCTCTCCTCCCTTGACAGGCTTATCTCTCTCTTCTGTTATAAACAAAACCATAACTTTTTGTTTGAAGGTAGGCAGAAAGTGCTTCTCCTTTCTTCTAAAATTTCACGTTCTCAGCTGGAGTGCCAGTGAAAAGAGAACAGCAGAAAAAGTCTTCCAGATTAATGTACGCAGACAACCTGCAAGCTGAGAAACGTGGTTCACTCCTTCCCTGTCCCTGCCTCTGAGGCCTTTGCTTGTGTGTCTCGATGATCCACGTGGTTCCCTTCCAACTCAAAACATTCTGTGATCCTGTGTCTCCTGCAGCTCGCAGTGAGTGCTGCTGAGGTGGGATATGTCTCCATCTCCTGCCCCAACACCGCCAGTGCCACCAGTACCACAGGTCCTAGATGTCCCTCAGGACTGTCCTTCAGCTGGTGGCCTTTCCTTCCCACCACTGAGAGAAGTGTCCTCTGTAAGCAGGCAATCAAGAGCTATAGGACACCCTGCTTTGGGATTCATCATTGCAATTCCTTGATAAGCTGCTGTCTTGTCCTGTCCCACTTTATGCTCTGTTATTGTGGTAGACAGGGGGCCTGACTCAAGTAGCCCGCACACAGATGTCTGCCATCATTTGAGGAACCTTGGCACAGCCCAGCAGGCCTCCAGCTGCCTCTCCAGGCATGTGGATGTCTCCTGTGTGTCTTGAGCTATATTTTCCAGCTCTGTGTTGCTGCCACAACCACTCTGGTGGCAGTGAGACACTGAGGTGCAGGAAGCTGAAGGTCCCTTGCTACATGCCCCTTGCAGTGGGAGCAATGGGCAAAATTATTAATTATCAATAGATTATCAATTTTAATCTATTTTAATCAATTTTTCCCTCTGTTGTGCTGTGTACAAATGGAATTGCATCCAAATCGAGGCACACCTTCTGGAGTTTGATAGCCGAGCTTGTCTCCACTGCTCTGATGGGTTTCCTCTCTGCCTGTGGTGCTGTGCACTCCCCTTATCTTTCTAGTGTTTTTTCCTTTGCTCTGAGCATGCCCCTTGTGGGAGGGTGAATGCAGCCATGTGCACTGCTCCCTACCCTGCTCAGAGAGAAAGTTGTGGCGTGGGGCTTTTTTCCTTCTCCTTCTAAGTTTACAGACCGTGACTCAAGGAGGTAGCTACATTATGCAGAGGGGTCTTAAAATTCAAGTTATCTGAGCACTTAAGAATTCTCTTTATAATTACTTCCATGCCTCCGTGAGACACAGAGATGCTTTTGTCCCCCATCGCACTGATTGTAAACAGCAGCATGAAGCTGAAAGCGTAAATCCTCTTGTCTACAGCAGGCATTTGCTCCAGGGGAAATGCATCCAACTGGTGTTCGAAGCCCAGGGTTACATCCATGCTCCTGAATCAAGCCTGTTTGCTGAATGTGGGATGGGGCTGACAGTGGGGCTCGGCCCCACGCATCTGACCCCTCTGCCCCAAGGTGCATGAGAAAGACTTGTGGGGGATGTAATGATGGGCCACAGTGAACATGAAATGGTTGAGTTTGGTTTTCAGTGTAACCAGAAAAAAGGAGAACAGAGTTGCTACCCTGGAATTCAGCCGGGCTAACTTTAAGCTATTTGGAGCTATTTAGCAGGGTACCCTGGGAATCAGCTTCTGAGGGCCTTCTGAGTGCTGGTCAATTTTTAGTGATCAGTTTTTAGAAGCACAGGAGCAGGCAATTCCACTGTGCATCACCCCTGCGCATCACCACTGCAGAGAGTGGAGTGGGTACTTGGGGATGGAGGGCCACCTGTGCTGAAACTTGCAGGTAGTTTTTCTTCCCCTCTCTGAAAACTGAAAAAATTAAAATCTCCTTTAAGTGACAAAAAAACCCCCCGAGAAAATAGCTGTTTTGTAGGCAAAACTGGTGGCTCTCTCTTACCCTAAGTTGGTGGTGACTTCTGCAAAGGCTTCCAAAGTCTTTTCCTAAGAGCTACCGGGTTGTGCCTACAGAACGCACAGGCAGCTTTGCCACGCACTTCATCTGAGGTGCAGCATCGGCCGTGTGAGCTCAGCTGGCCAGGAACAGAGGGCAGAGTCAGCTCTGGCTTCCTGGATGAGGAACCAAGTACAACAGTAATTGGCTTTATTCCTGTACTGCCTCCAGCCTGCCTTGCAGAGGGGTTTTAATGTTCTTACTCATGGCAATTGCTCCTGAAAACCCCGGGCTGGTGATTTTGTGAGTGGGAGCCTCAGCATTCATTTGCTTTCCACTCAGGGTCCCTTTGCCAGCATAACGCCCCCAATGCCAGGGCCACTTCCTTGGCTGCGTGTGGTCCTCTTGCCGAGTCCTGACATTTTTTATTTTTGGTCAACATCAGAATGGAGCTGCAGAATAATTGCTCTTTCACTTTGCTCTTAAATAGGCCACGCTGCTCGTCGGCATAAATGTTCTCTTCATGCATCCTGTCACTCTGCCTCGCAGGCTTCTTGGAGGGGAAAAAAACCCAGACCACTTTATTTTTTAAAAAGATGCCTTTTCTTCCTCATGAATTGCCCCTGCTCTGTATGATGGCCAGCAATTGGCCCCAAAGGATGAATACTAAGCAGCTTTGCCAAGGTGCAATTCAGCTATAAGAAATCCAATAGATCCGGGGCTGTCCTGTGAGACCTTTCATGCAGGAGGATTGAAGCAGAGGTGGAAGGACACCTCGGCAGCTCCACTCTGCTCAAGCACTCGACATTAAAGCCAAAGCCAGGGTTTAGCCACTGGTGTGCAAATCCCAGTAACACGGGCGGACGAGCCGCAGATGCAAGTCAGTCTTCTCCAGGATGAAAGCTTTTGCTGTCAAGCTGTTCAAAGGGAAACATCCTGAGGCTGAAAACTGCTGGTGTGCACTGGCTCCTGCTCCAGAGGCTGGCCACGTGCCTCAGCTTGCCTCAGGCCCGCAGGGAGAGAGGGATGAATGGATGGAGGCACAGAGTCCTGGGGGAAGGGCACAGAGGAGCAAGCAAGGCTTTGCAGAGCTGGCTGCAGTGCCCCTGCCCTGTTCCCCCTTGCCTACCTGCCCAGGGGCAAATGTGTTCGCCTCAAATGCGACAGAACTTGGCCATGGAGAGCGCAAAGCTCTGGCTCTGCCATGAAGCACAGCACCAAAGAGTTTGCCCTCCTTGCTGAAGAACTTGCCTGCAGGATCACGCAACTGATCGTGTCTAACAGCATTTATGCGACCTGATTACTTATCAGAATAAAAGCCAGCTCAGCCTTCAATGCTGGCCAGCTTTTCCTGCAATGTTTTCCCAATGCACAGAGGCCACCCTGAAGGAAATGTGTGGAGAAAACTGGGCCGTGTACCCTGTTGAGCGGAAGCGTGTGTCACTCTAGAAGAGCCAAGATGGAGCTTGTTATGCAAAAAAAAAAGGTATAAGACAGACCATGGGGACAAATGAAGCATGTGGAAGAGGGAGGATGCATGTGGGAGCAGCACCCATGCCTGGAGGGGCAAGGAAAGTGGGATGCCAGAAACTGCTTGGCTCGCTTGGCGTGACTCTGAATATTTGGAGGAAAAGAGGAGTGGCGCTAAAGGGTGGCTCGAGATTGCTGCCGCAGGCTGTGCTTTGCTTTGCAGGCTCTGAGGGAAGGGCAAGCACAGGTTTTGTGTTTTAAAATGGTGAAGAGGAATGTCAGGGCTTAAGAGACCTCTTGAGACTCCTGTCCAAGTCTTGCAAACTCTATCATCACCCACAGCTCATTGTAGACTTCTGTTCCAGACTGCCCTAGCTCTGCTAGAGTGGTAATTAGGCTGGATTTTGTCCTACTTCTCTCGGTAAAAGGTTGTGCAGGAGCCTCCTTGCTCTGACTATTAGAAACCAGATAAGAAGAAGGGAGTTGCCACGTGGATCAGCTGAAGGATCCTTCTGAGTGTCATATGTCCAGCATTAGTCAGCAGTGTATTTAAACAGGAAAAGCAAGACTGTTTAAATTTAGAGAACTTAGAATACAACCAAACCAAACAAATTATCAGCCTCTCTCTAACAAAACACAAAGCATTTGTCAGGCCACATCTAAGTGTGTTGCAGGGTCCCCAGTAGCAGAGCAAGCCAACAGAAGGATATGGCATACCAGGAGTGGATAAGAGAGCTGGGTTTGTCCAGCGTGAAGAAAAGGCTGGAAGGAGACATTACTGCTGTCTGACATTTCCTTGCAGGAAATACAGAGCCAGAGTCATCTTGGAAGGGCACAGTGAAAGAATGAGAGGCACCAAACAGAAGTTCCATACAAGGAAATCCCAATTAAACATTAGCAAAGAACTTTTACAGGGTTGGTGGTGATACTATCTCCTGCAGGGATGTTCTTACTCTGAAGCTGGCTGTGCTTTGGGTAGGGAATGGGCCATATGGTCCCTTCTGACCTTACTTATTGTGTGATTCTATGTTTTGTTTACAGGTATACCTGATTTTTTTTTCCATTTATATGTGTATTTGTAGCTCAGGCAACTATAAGTGTAATCACTCTTGCCCAATATCTCTCATAGTAAGACCCCATTTTCACTTCCTTGTAGTAATACCAGGTGTAATTCATTTATGTTGAAATTGCCAGTGAAGCTCTTGGTGCAGCACCTTTTCTTTCAGTATGTTAATCTCTTTCCCTTTGCTGTTCCACTTCCTGTGCTCTAACTATTTCAAGAACAAGATTTCTGAAAAAGCCATGACCAAGAGCCAGGTGGTGGCTTGGAAACCAGGCAGAACCTCCAGCAGGTTCCAGATGTGGAGTACAGGGTTATCAGGAGACGGATGCTCCAGCCATGCACGTGATCAAGGTCCACGCTTGAGCTCAGCTCCTGGGTCTCCTTTCTGTGGTGGTCCTTTTTCCCAGACAGTCACACTGACAGCCATGTGTGGATATCCCTGAGTACAGCTGGTGTCGGTGGGAACCCTGCTCCAATATCTCCAAAATTTGGCCCCCAGGGTGTTGGTGCCCAGCGGATGCCTGTGGCTCATGCAGTGGCTCTGTATCTGCACGTCAGGGACAGAGTCCAGCCGCTTGCTGTCAAGACTGATCAGACAATTACAAACCAAGGTGGGACAGCAGGTCCAAGAGGAAGCAGATCCTTCCCCTCTGCCACTCACAGAAGGCCAGTGGCTCTGGATTCACCACTCTCTGGAGTCAACAGCACCACGCTTTTTTAAAATGGCTGCGACCTCCACACCACCCTCTGTGATGCTTTAACTGAATCAGGTGAAAAACATATTTCAAATTAAGCTGGTGAGGCTCTGGGCCATGAGCAAGCCCTCTAGCATTACTGTCCATATTGCCCTTTTTGCAGCCTGTCCTTTAATGCTTTAATGCAGAAAGTGGCACTCAAAATGGACAGTCATACTGACAGGATCAACAATCTCACTTGTGAACCCTTCATGAACCCAGGGAAAAAATCAATAAAGGGTTTAAAAAGACCAACAAAATAGTGTTTCATCTCTGTGTCAGCAGATCTGCGGAGTGGGTTTAGGGTTGTTTTGCATCTGGGATTGAAAAAAAGAGCCATGTAGGATTGTCTGCTGGTGATTAGGTTTTGATTTAAAACTTTAAACAAACATGGAAATCTTAGCATAAGCTTCTCAAAGATTAAGCACTCATGAACTTGGGAAGAAAGAGCACAAGGCTAGGACTCTGGAGATTTAGAATTGCTGGTTTCTCTATCACTGTGCTCCTTGGGGTGTGACCATGTCCTGCTTCATTCAAGCCAGATCTTCCCTGCTAACCTATGCCTTCTGATTTCAGTGGCAGCTGAGGACTTAACTACCATCAGGAGATGTTTGCTGGCTTTCCTCTCCTTCACAGCTGCCTTCAAGGTGTTGCAAGAGCTCTGGGATGAGGACTGGTCCCTATGTGTTTGTAAAATGATGAGCTCTGATCTTTACTGCTCTTCTCTGAGGGCCCATGTAAAGAGCTGAGTTGCCCCGTGCTGGTGTCCACACTTTGTCTGTGTGTGGAGATACTGATCACAGCTTGAGGTCTGTGGTTGTAAAGAGGGGCTCCGATGTCAGTGACCCTGGGCGGGCTCTGGTGAGGTGCAACCAAGGGCTGCACTGAGGCTGAAATTCTTCTTCATGTTGCGTGACTGGTGCCAGAGCCCCGAGCCTGCTGGGAGCCACCGACAGCAGGGCATGTTCAGGGCACACATAACCCCACTCTGTGCATGGCTCTTCATCCTCCTGTGCACATCCACAGCGTGGGAGAAGGCACATAAATTAGGTGTCCTCTCCTTATTTTTTTCAAAAAAAGAAAAAGTGTTGAGCTTGACGAGAGTAAAAAAACCCTGATAATATCAGACTCTGCATTCCCACCTCCACTAAAGGCCAGAGCAGAGTTGGCACTTGCTCTGTCCCACAGCCCTGGGCAGCACCAGTGACCCCACGTGCTCATGGACAGTGGCACCTGACTTGCTTCCTTCTCTGGGTGGAGGAAAACATCTTGCGTGGCAATACCTCCGGTGACCCCGGGTACAAAGGTTGGCCAGTGCTTGCGTGTGGGTGGCGGGAGCAGGTTTTATCTTCCTCTCTTTATGTGACATAAGTGGGAATGACCCAGGGTTTATGAATCCCAGACTGAAAACAACAGGAGTGGAAAGCAGAGCTGCCCCAGAAGCCACAAGCAATGCGTATTTTCATTTGTAAGACTCATTTTGGGCAGGGGACGTGTGGTACTTTCGGGCAAGGGCAGGGTGTCTTTCCTGTGTCCACTCATGCAGTTCAAATACAACATCATGACTGTCATGAACCTACTTCAGCTTCTGACTTCATTTCCCTCACAGTTTGCGGGAAAAAGAAGATTGTTCCCTGTTTGCCCAAACAAGCAAGCGGTGTTTGATGTGTGTGCCTGTACACAGCCGGGCAGGAAGAGGGATGAGTGGTGCACAAATACACTCATGCTGACAATACAGCTTTGATTGCACAGTTGTATCATACATGGGGGTGATACCGAACACTATTGCATAACAACAGAAGGTTTTCCCAGAGTTACACAACAGTTGGAGCCCGTACTGGAGATCAAGAAACCCCAACTAATTTATTTCAGGTAACAAAGCACACTCTAGACACTGGAAGCTTGGTACGTCATATAGACACCCCTCCAAAACTGACCCAATATAGATGACAAAATTTTAATTTGTTTTCCATCAAGATTAATGTGATTGGCATAATTGAGGGAACAAAGATAACACTTCTGAAGTCATGTGTGGTGTCTGCTCCAGTGGAAGGTGCAAGGTGTCTAACAGCTCTCTGCGAAGACATCATCTGTGAGCACGGTGAAAAATGCCAAAGCAGCAGCAAAATCCAAGTGCATTGGATGATGGTGACAACTCCACAAAACACACCTCTACATGTAGTCACAGTAAAGCCTAAATTTCCCACTTTGAAAAGCCAGGGGAAGCAGTCCTTTTAAAACCTGGCTTCCCCGAGATAAACCAGACATATCAAGGGCCACTCATGCTGCCACAGGAGCACATCCTAGACAAAAAACCCAACCCAAGACGAACAAAACAAAACAAAAACAAACTAACAAACAACCCCAAAAAACCCACCCCAAACCCAAAAAACAAACCAAAACCAAAACAAAAACCAAAGGAAAAAAGAAAAAAAAAAGCTGTTTCTGTTAATCTGGTTTATAGAAGGAGGGATGTTTTAGACGAGGTACCCTGGTGAGCTCTGGCTTAGAATCCTTTTCCTGTTGCTTCTAGAAAAATCCTACTGTAAATCCCTTGCAGTTGCAGCATCTTGGTTAGTTTTGGGAGGCAGATGAAGTTGCCATCTTCTGCCATGTCCCCAGTAGACTGTCTCCTAGAACACAACCACCTCCAGGCAGAGATGCCTAATTTCATCTGGGAGCCTCATAAAACCAGACTAGGAGAGCTGAAGGTTTTTCTCTGCATAACACACTTTGCAAGGCTTTTGGCAAATGCACTGTAGTTGCCACAGTGTCTGCAGCCTCTCCCCTTGCTGCAGAAACCCCCTGCAAGGCAGACCTGGCCACAAACATAAATCTGGTGATGACTCCAGGTGAATCAGAAATTGATTTCTGCAGCACATGGGAAGCCAGGAAGAGCTTGGTGCTTGAGTCAGGTTGGGAAAAATGGCCAAGAAAGAGGCCATGCTCCCAAATGAAGTATTCAGCTACTAAACACCCTGCTAAGGAGCTGATGTCATGAAGATGGGGAAGTTCATGGCTGCAATATGAGGTTTATTTGCCCCTGGAGCTGTAGCATGAAACTTGTGCAGATGCTATGAATTGAAAGTATTTGTCAGGACTTAACATATTAGTGTTGTGAAAACTGAAGTCAGGAGTTGTCCTCTGTCAAAAGAGAGGGTTCATGCAAAGTCGTAAGATTTCAACTCTTGTTTTCAGTCTCTGCATTTTATATCAGCTCCCTGTGATTAAATGAAGCATACAGCATGATTTTATAGCACAGCCTGTGCTTCTCATAAAATCTCTTCGCAAGAAAGAATTTTTCTCAAGATACACAGTGAAAACAGCAAGGCTTTTTCTAAAACCACAAAATAACTGTTCTAGATCTTCTACTGTACCAAACATCTGTACCAAACAGAACCTGTTCTCTTTATATCTTTTATTCCTTGGCAAACAGTGATCACTGCAATGAGGAATGTCTGAAAGGCAAATTCTTGTGATAGATTTTATCCAAGATATTCTTGTGTTCATGAGGCACATTATGCACAATTGCTCTGTGCTTCATGACAAGTTCAGAGAATAGTAAAAAGGAAAAATGTTTCTATTCCAAAACCCAGCGTTTATGCCCCTCAGTCAGAACCTGGCTGTATTTACTAAAGTTGGTCAAAATAAATAGTTGTCTGTATATTTTGTAAAAGCTTTGAATTCTTTTTACTTCCCTGCATTTTTTTAGCTCTTCTTAAGAGAACTTAAATGCAAAACCCCTTTCCCAATTCTGAGATTTGATTTTTTTTTTAGAAGCAGCAGCAAATGCCAGAGTAGGACATTACCAGGATTTACAGCATCCCAGTCAAAATCTGCACCCTGTCTCAGGCAAGCCAAATTCCCATTAGCACTTGAAGTTCAGCCAGCAATACAATTCCTTTCCCTTTCTGTCCTTTTTTTTTTTTGAGCTGATTCACCACCTTTGTCACCCCCACACACCGGGTCAGCCTAAGGACTGTGGCCAAATGGAAGCAGTAACTTCTAAGCTGGTACCCAGAGGAACAGCTTAGGCTGTTCTGCCAGGAGAGGAAGCATTGCTCCTGCTGCAAAAGAAGTTGTACGATTGCACGTGTTACAACTGGGACAGAGAAGTTAGAGGAGCACTTTCAGACAGTGCTTTTTGCAGTGGTACAGTGTATGTGGAAGAAGGTAATACCTCTCATCTTTCAATTTCTTGGCTCCTTCATTTTCTTCTGAAATCCTAAATGACCCAGACGGAAAGAACAGCGCCTGTGCTTTGCTCACCTGCAATTAGGAAGGAAACAAGTTTAAACTGTGTGTGTTCTGTCTGTGGCAAAGGGAAGACTCGTGCTCCCCAATCTGTCCCCAGAATTACTCCTAATAAGACTAAATAGTGTTTTGCAACCGGGCTCTGGGCAGGCAATGAGCAGCTGTCAGAAGGAACGTCTGCACGCTACCACCAAAACGCCAGCGTGCTTTCGCATGTATCATGCTATTGTTATTATAATAGCAATTAACGAGCTGTAAACAAATTATATGTCTCGGTACAGCCCTTTAATGAGCTGAGGTGCATACCAAGTGGTAGGTAAAAGGTAAAACAACAGCACTAGACAAGTCGTTTCTGGAAGCATTACAAGTAATTTGCAAGCGCAAGCATCCCAGTTTTGCAATCTCACTCATCTTCATTTCCTTCGAATACCACAGCTTGCCAGCGACAGCATGCTCCAGCTTCTCTTTTGGAAAGGTTTGTCTTTACTCAGCTCTCTTGCTCTGGCTGTGCTTGTGCAAGTGTTGATAAATGTTTGACTCCATTGATATTTCTACTCGTGAGTAAAAGAGAAAAGCAAATCTTCTATGGATAGGGATTAATATTTGCCCCTAAATTTGCCCTTTTAATTCTTATGTAAGAAATTAGAATTATATTTGCCTAAAGGTGCTACTTTTGTTACATGGTTCAAAAGTGCCTGAAGTTGTTGCTCTAAGCTTCATCAGGAAATTTTAGCAAATCAGAGCACGTTCCTGAGCCCTCGCTTCTCATTCCAGAGCCTCACGTTTTTGTGATCTGCCCTACACGTAGGGAGCTGCTTGGCAGACAGCCGCAGTACAGAGGGACCCTATGAACAACAATGAAATCAAAGGGGTGCATTCAGCAGGTACCTGTTAAGCAGGACCCCTCCAGTCTGGGCTGTGAAATCAAAAAAGGCGTGCAGGTTCCTGGCAGGCAGCTGAGTGAGGGGGATTAGGGGCACACAGACAAACTGCAGGAGCTGTTGGGAGCATCAGCCTTGCTGTAAAGAAAGAGGAATCCACGTGCCAGCAAGCAGTCATTGAGTAAAGCAGCACACCTAGGGTGCTGGGGAAAAGAGCCTGGCAATGGACAGGGCATGCTGCGGGATTTAAGGGATGAGGCAAGGCAATTAGTTTGTCCCGGATCCTTGTATCTGTGTGTTCTGAACAGGCACAGGCCTTTGCATTGTAATGCAGCCCTGTGTAAGGAGGGACCTGGCCCCAGATGTTGTGGGCACTGTGCAGGCCCTGGTGCAGAGGCACAGCAAGGCCCTGGCACACTGTGGGGCATGACAAAGCCAGGTGTGGCACAGTGCCTGCTGACTTTATCTCCCTGGGAATCTTAAAGCCTTTTCGAATTGATAACCCATTCCCTGGCTGTTATAGGATAATTCTTTAGCAGGTTTCCTGGTGTTTTGGGGAAAAAAAACCCAACACAAGACAAACAAAATCAAAGCCAACCTTCCAGCACTGTGGCTTTGAAAAATCATGCGAGCTCAGCTGATCTTACCACTGGGAAATGTTGACTTCTCCTAGAGCAGTGTCTGCTATAAGAAGAAAAAAGTAGAATGAGGAAAGGGTTGAATAAGAAGAGGGGAAGCACAAAGACCATTTTACATAAGGGCTTAGGAACTATTACCTACAGCAGCAGCTCACGTCACAGCCAGGGCAAGCAGGGGCCAGATGCTGGGGTTTCTGCTTGTGCACAGCTCTGAGTGCCTTGAGCTGGGAGTAAAACCCTCTTCAAAACTGGGCTTTGCCATTTGGGGAAAGACAGGCAGACACGCCGTGCGAAATGTAGGTCAGGGCCATGGGTAAGCGCTGGGGTGCTCCGCAGGGACCCGTGTGAAGGACTAACCAAGTCGTACAAAGAGAAAACGTATCAAGATCCCGTACAGCTGGCCTCCACTTGTATCACTCACTAAATATTTGATGAATGCTAACTGCCTAACCTACTTTACTCCTCTCGCCTACCGCAGCGTTGACTGGTTTCTCCATTTTTTCTCTATTATTGATGCAATTTGAGGAAGACACTGTCTCACGACAAAACAGTGATCTTAGAACTGAGATAAAAAAGGAGACTCTAAAAGGTAAGGTAAAACAGACAACCCCAGGAAGAGGAAAGCTACATGCAGGCAAAGGAAAATATAAATTGAGTGACAGGGCACTCACCATTTTACAGTAGAATGGAAAGCAGCAAAATATGGGGATGAAAGGGTGTGGAGAATCACATTAATCTTCTATCCCTTCCTAAAAAAAAATATTTAAAAATTGATTTCACCCTGGGAATTGCACATACATGAATTTTACTGATATAACTATATGGAAGAATTGCCAAGGAACTTCATTTTTTATGAAATTGCTCATTGCATAATTTTAGAATGCCATATTAATTCAGACAATATCTAGTTTTGTCACCATAAATATTCATGAAGAAGAGAAAAAAGGGGGTGCAGACAGAACTCCAGATGGCAGAAGGGTTTTTATGTGACAGGCACCTCAGTAAGGTCACTCAGTGCATGATTTTCCTTTTACTGTTGAGAGTAGCGATTGCTGAGCCAAGGTGCTCTCTGGCCTTATCAAAATCAGGGAAAACAGATGAGGAGCAATAAAAATAAACCACAGTTATACTGGATAAAGTCCCACAACAGCTCCAGAATTTCAGAAGCCAGTATTCAGTTTAATCGAGCACAACTTTCCTGAGCAGAGCTGCTCATGGAACTTCGGGGGATACGTAGTGGCAGCTCTGTCAACAAAGAGTAACTTTTCTTCATTGTTAACAAAACATGGCTGGTTTGTGCTTTTTGGCTAGCCAAAGAGGGGAAAGAAATAGTGCACAGAGTGGCAGAGAGCAGCCACTGGCCTTTTTGAAAGACGATGTCAAATACCTGTACCCTGGTACTCCTGTTACTCTCTCCTTGTCTCTCCCTGTGCTGCCTCGAGGATGTCTGCAGTTCAAAATGGCGCAAGAGCTCTGACATTAATTGTGTGGATGAGCACTGAGTTTCCTTAGGGCTGATTTATGCTGCAGAAGAGTGCTTTTCACTCTGAACAGACTCCTTTCAATGCAAACAGCACTGTGAGAAATTGGCCTCATCAGTCCTGGGAGCTGGGGTGGGACATCGTGCACCAGGGATGGCCACATTTGTGTGGATCTGTGAGTGCACAAATCTCTTGTGCTGGCTTGGTGAGCAAAGCCTGGACCATGCTGTTTCCATGAAACCCGCTGACTTACTGCTTTATTTTACTTACAGTGACACGTACCATGGCATGATTCACTTATTTGCTCTCTAAAAGCTTGTATTCTTTAATTGTTGTATTCTTCCATCCTCAGAACAGGAGGGCAATGCCCAGGAAGAAAAGACTTGGCAAGCCAACAGGCAGCACGTAAAAAGCATTGCCCCAACATGCAGGGGCAAGCAAGGGCCAAGGTGTAAGCCGAGAGGGAATTATCAAGGGACACCACGAACCACATTCGAACACAAATCACATCAGGAATCCAATTCTATGATTCTGTGATCTCAAATTCCTGAAATGGGAATGCTTTCATCGCTCTCCTTTCCATAAAAGAAGTGTTTAGTGCCTTTAGTTTCTACTTCTTTTCCCTGAAACACGAGTTGCATGTGGGTGGGTAACACAAATACCAGCAGCACCAGTGGGTAAGACAGGTGACTCTAACAAGGAAGGAGTTCATGAAGAAGTTAATTATTTGCAAATTTACCGTGATACTTTGACCTCAGATACTTGAAGACCTGGCTAATGACACCTCTGGGCCATGAGTTGTCTGTAAGACTTAATGGAGGATGAGTCAAGCTGTGACTTGTGGAGAAGGACAAATAGGGTGGCTGCCTTTAAAACTGGGGGGAAAGGAGAAAACTGACCAACTTCATTTAGATATCCTGGAAATATGAGAGCAAATAATCAAATATGGACTAGTTCACACCTGGTGATAAAAGGAATGAGCACTAATTGAGCTAAAACAAATTTATTTCCTTTTATGGCTAATCCTCAGTCTTACAGAAAGGAGAGAGGCAGTAAATGTCACATATCTTGGCTTCTGAGTCCTTTTGACAGTGTCTCTGATGCCATTCTCATCATAAGTAAGCTCAAAAGAGGGATTTACAAGAGGGTGACACAAGGCTTGTCAAATCATAGCAGGAGGGTGAGTGGCAGCAGGTGCAGTGGATGAACCAGGAACAGCAGCGCAGGCTGGTGCCAGGGCTGGCATTGTCACTGGTACTGCTGGGGGGACTCAGTGCTGGGATGGGGGGAAACACAGGGTGCAATTCAGAACAGGGACAAGTTCATATGAGATGCTGCTATGAGGCAGGAACAACGGACTGGTCCAGTGGGGCTGGCAGATTGCTGGGCAGGAACCTGGCTTGTGAGCTAAAGCCTGGGAGCACCGTGTTTCTGAGCCAAAGGCAAACGCCACACTGGAATGTACCGACAAGGCTTTGGCTTGCAAGGTGCAGGCACAAGCCCTTTTCACCTGCCCTGCTGGAAGTCAGGCAGTTGGTTTTGGGGTATGGCTCTCCCAGAACGAGAGCATCCCAGCTGGACACAGGGGCAGCCATGTGGCTGACAGGGGGCCTAGAGAACATCACCCATGAGGAAAGACCAAATGCACTGTCCTAGTTCGGCCTGAAGAAGGAAAGAAGAGTATTTCAACATGTGGGGCTGCAAAGCAGAAGGCAATTACTCTGCTCTCTGCCTGCAGGGCAGCAAAGCAGTTTCGGATTAGTCACTGGGAAATAATTATAGCTGGTCAGGGCAGCAGGGCAGAGGACAGACAGCAGCTGACACAGAGGCGATGGAGCCTCCATCACTGCATATCTAAAAGACAACCTGTTGGAAAAGCATGGGTGCAGTTTATTTATTATTGTTGACATTACATTATAAGTAATATCTTTGTATGGTATCTGTAATACCCTAAGTCAGTAAAAGACAGTAAATATCCCACTGGGATCCCTTCCAGCCTTCATCCTTCGTTGAGCACAGCTCAGACTGAAATTCTTCTACATGTTACACATCATTCGTAGGAGAAAAATCACCCATGCAAAGCACAGCATGAATGCCAAGTGGGAAATGTCCTCCACCACAGTGCACTAGTCCATGTTCTCCAGGCCATAGGACACATCCAGCTTTGGGGTGTCTGCCAGAGGCTCCAGCAAGTCAGTATCTGTAGAGAGTGAACAGCAACAGGGCAAAATCTGAACCACCCCTAAGTCCTAAAACAGCAGAGGCCAGGACTGTGAAGAAAGATTTGCCTACAGATCAGGGAGGTAGCAAAACCAGTGTCCTTTTGGGTTTGGGGCTTTCAGGGCAAGCTTTGCACATACTTTCAACTGCATCCCCCTTTCTGAACAAGCAAACACAGAGTTTAAGTCCTCACCTAATCATGGAACTCCAGGAGCTGGAGCTTTTAGAGAAACAAAGTAATTTGTGACTTGTGCAGTAGGATGCCTGTGATTGCCTCTTCTCCTGCCCATGCACCTGAGGCTGATCAAATCTGAAACTTGATTTGGAGGGCAACCTCAGATGTTCCAGTTTGCTTCGAAGGGACTGATGGCCAGAAGAAATAAATTAAAGCTCTGCTAAGCTGCAGGTGCATAGCTGGCCTGTGCCGCTCTGATGTGTACGCCCCTGCAAACAGTGAACTACACTCTAGGAATTACTCTTGGAGTCTTAACATCTTCACCAGCTAGTGGAAGACATTTTGATAATTACATCAAGCTAAAGGGAAACATCTCTATAGTTACTCAGTAACTAAGACACTTTGTCAACACAGAAGTGACAGGGTTCTTATTGCCTAAGTAGTTACTTGAAAAAAATGGAATTATTTACTACAGAAGCATTCAATATTTTTTATTTCCTAATGCTGCATTTAGGTGCTATGGCCATGGAAATCAAGATGATTTAATAGCCTAGAGCTTGTCATGTTTGCATCCTGGTGGAGCTTCTTTAGTAAAAAAATAATGCTTGCAGGGAATATTCTACATACTTAGAGTGCATTTTGTTGGATGGCAAACTAAATTGGCACAGTGAATTAGAAGACACCAATATTGTAAAGTTACTGGTAATCATCTCCCAACTAATTACCAATGACATGCATCGCTGTGCAGGAACCTGCATCACCAGGTGCATTTGAAGGCCCTTGAGTTCATTCAAGTCAGGTTAAAAACCTGCTATTTCTGGTAAATATGGCAGAAGGAAGAATAAAGGTTACTCACAAAGGCTACTTTCTCTCTGTGGGCCAGTGAAGTCGCCTCCTCCTAAGCATCAAAAAAATGAAAGTTGTTCTGTAAGAAAACAGCTGTTTAGGAAGATCCTTTTAAACATGGATGCTGGCATGCTGCTGGGAGCTTGGCTCTTTTTAATGTTTTGCTACTGCCTTTTGATTTATTATGTGTTCCGTTCTCCCCTGGCCCCCTGCCCACCGTTTCAAAATGAATGAAAGAGATTAGCTGTGACAACAGTGTGGGGAATGCATGCACCAAAGAGGTGAACCTAAAAGTATGAAACAAACCACAGCATTCGATATTCTGCAGTTGGGTTTAATTAGGATAATTAATTGTTGTTCTTTCGCAAGTGGAATGAAGTGTGCAAAGCCACAGACAAGTGGCTGGATGGAGCTGGAGGGAGGGGGTAGAAGCCACCAGCTCCACCGCCAGCTGGCGAGGAGAGCCCCTGTCCCTGCGGGGAACAGCATAAACCCTTGCTGCCCTTGCACACCTTGCCGTAACCACACATTCCTGGGGCCAACCTGCTGCCACGGACCTGATCTGCAACTCCCCGAGCTCACCCACACCTCTCTCCATCCCAGCGACTCCCCAGGCGCCGGGCGCTGTCTTGGTGCCGGCAGCAGCTCGGTCCTTTGGAGGGACCTTCATGAAAACTCCCTTTAATTGTCAGTGAGCATGGAGCATTATGCAAACAAATTTCACTGAAAACGAGGAAAAGAGAAAACCATAGGCAAAGAAATTACAAAATCCCCTGCTGCTCTGAAGCAACTCCCTTGCTTTCTAAAGTAGGCTGCATAAATATTGATCTAGCCAGGATATGCCCTACATTCATTTGCACAGACATTATAAATGTGCTTGAGAATGAGAAATCAATCTTGTTTTCTTCAGCGGTAACCATGTACAGCCAAGAATGTGTACAGATAATGCAAATCACAGTTCCCAGGCTTGCCACTTAAACATGGAGTCAGAAAAGGTGTTCTTGGGGAAAGCACAAGGAAGGCGTTCTTACTTTTTTGCTCATTTTCAAGTATTTCTGTTAATCCCTATGCAGACCACTTAAAACATATGCCCACTCCAATTGCAGCCAGAGTCTCTCATCTAACTAGTTTCCTGTATTTTCCCTGCTGAATTTCTTCGGGTTCGTGTTTCATAAGCTCCCCCAAGCAAGATGAGGTATAACCTCAGGCATCGCTCTAACTTTATTGCTCCCTCTGTCATTAGCCCTCCGTCTGGCTGAGCACTGCAACACTGCAACTGGGAAAATCATACCATTAGGTTGCAAAAGCAGTAGAGTTCCTGCACTAGAGGGCCACGGGGTGGCTTCTGAATCACTGGGTGATTAATAATTAATATGTAATTGTTGGATAATCTGTTCAGACAGTCCAAGTGTAGGAAATTTATTAGTATTTTTTCTGGAGAATGCTGCTACTAAAATAATAAAATTTTAACAAGCCCCCTCTTCTTATAATGCTACTTAATAACAGAAATAGTGTGAAACTGCCACATTTTGCTGTACATTGTAGTCAAAGATTCTGCCTTTTTACCAAGCAAAGCGTATGTGTTCATAAAGTAGATCTGGTGAAACTTAGGTGACATAGACAAGGAATTGCATGCCCAGCTAGATTTTAAAAAGAAAATTATTCAACTCTGTTTTAATATGTGATTTGCCTTCTTTGAGCTACCATTTGGTTGATTCCTCTGCCAGTTTTATTGGCTTGACTCATTATTTTCAGTTATTTTCATCTCCATTTATGCATTCTAAATACCATCACCTTCACAAAAGCATTCAAAATCACTTTGTTGCTTCAAAGAGAAAAATACTTTAAATTAAAAATGTAGGGTCCCTTTACATAAACGTAACTCCAGATCAATATGATGCCGTAAATGAACGGAGTAGGCTTTAGATGGTGAACATGATATCTTTAAAGTCTGGGCAAAGGGAAGAAGAAAAGATGAGTTAAGTGATCCCTATTTCTTATAATTACTCGCCATGCTGACAGAGTTCGTCACCATTGGCCTCGAAATGAAATAATTGTCATGCTGCATTTCAAAGCTGTGATTCAGGAGCTGCAGGACGTTCTTTCTGTTTCACAACATTGTTATATATGGAGATACCTATACTGTGAGGATGCTGAACCTAGAATATTCCTGCATTACACAAGTGTTGTTTATTTGAACACTGGCTGAAACACGCAGAACTTGATAATCTATCAATTTGCTCTTGGTGACTAATGATCCTGTGTTAAAATGCTGGATATTCTTATAATGGGCAGATGCTCCACATTATAAAACGTGTTTTGTTCAGCAGTATGTTCAATGTGATTTGTAGCTATGGTGCAGAAGCAATCCAAAATGATAAATTTGCTTACTGAAGGTAGCTGCCAGGCTGTACTAAGTGGGGAAGCAGAAGCACCAGCTTACAGAAAGCAGTGTCTTCCAACAAAACAATTTCAGCCAAAGAAACGGAGCTTAGAGAATAATGAAATGTTACAGCTGAAGTACCAGGATAATTGAGCCTATAACATCTGCTCAAATGTAGTGACACCAAAAATAAGCCCTTCTGTCTGTGTTGTTATTCCTTGTTAAAGCAGAGTGCAAATATGCAACACGACCCCAGCACATCAGGGAATTTGGGAACAGAAGCAGCTTGCTATCACAATTACCCTTCCCCTGGCAAAGAAGGAACTTTCTCAGCAAAACTATAACAAAGACATTGCTTGGGTTGTTTTCCAATAACCTTTACAAGAAGGAAAAAGAGATCGTACTTAATTAGCCCCTTTAATAAGCGATGTTCTGGTGACTGTTTTACAGCTGGAACAAAGCATTAAGGTTAAGATGTTTGCTTGGTTTTGCCTTGATTGTTGCCTTCATTTTTAATCATAGAAGCACAGAATTGTTTGGATTGGAAGGGACCTTAAAGATCATCTTTTTTAAACCACCCTGCCATGAGTAGGGACACCTTCCACTAGCTTGCTCAATTAGAAATTTATAAATTTCTCATAAGATATTGTATTGAATTACTCTGGAAAGAAAAAGGGGGAAGGGAGGCAGTGAAAAAGATTTGGGTGAATTGTAAGGACTAACTCCCCTAAGACTTTCTTTTTGTTCCAAACTACTATTAAGTTTGATTAACCAGAACCCTTAATTTGCTTGTTCTACTCTGTTGTGATTTTCCCTGGTTTGAAGCAGTGGGAAACCAATCCCAGTCCCTCCCTGTCCAACAAATTCACTCACTAATGCATGCTGCTGGTTTCCCTTCCACAGTATAAACACAAGGGAATATTCAATTAAATTGAAAATGGACACATTTAAAACTGATAAAAAGGAAATAAATCGTTTGCACAGCATGCAATTACTCAGCTGAATCCCTTCCTTTCTGGTATCATCACAACCAAAATCTTAGCAGGAGTCGAAAAGCGGACTGCTAATGCATGCATAAAAATAAACAAGGGCTTTGGAAGGGATTTACACTCATGCTCCTGGGGTAAAGCCAGCATCCAACCACTGCAGTTTTGGGAATAGGTTTTTGACACCGGTTATCCCACACCATCTACCATCACTGTCCTTTCATCTTTCCTGGAAGTGTATTGTAACAACCCCTTTGCAGCAGGACGCTATCTAGAAGGACCAGTAGTATAATCCACTTATGCTTCTGAAAAGGTGTAGATAGGAAACCCTGCAAATGATTTACAAATCATTTCAATATCTCGACACTTGCCAAAAAGCAGCCCTTGTTTAGGTATTTGACAATCTGTCGTTACACTTGTTCAACAGCGACCGCACTGACAACCAATCCCTCATGGAGTGACTCAGGCTGCTAATTCCAGCCTGTCGGGTCTCGCCTCACTGAGGTTTGGTGCGTGGCGAGGCCCTGGGTGATGTGATCTCACTTTGACGTTTGCTCCTGGAAGGATGACCTCCAGAAGACGTCCAGAGGTCATCCACTGTAATGCACCTTACTTATCAATACTTCCTCGCTGTAGTGAGATGTGTTCATTGGATGTCTCATATAGAGACTTTCCTAATTCCTTGGCTTTCTTCAGTCCACACATCCCTTCAGGGAGGGTCATGCAGCAGCCTGCATTTATGCCTGCCTGACCTCTGTCACTCCATGGTGACTCCAGAGCTTAGCGACCACCTCCTTCGACAGCTGGTCCGCACCACTGATGGCAGAAGGAGAGCCAGCAGAGCCTTTCTTGCAGCTGCTTTCTGCATGTTCCTACACAGCTTTCCTGAGAGCTCCTGAGTATGGTTGCTGGCCTTGGAGACCTACATGGTCTGTCTGATCTAGAAGAGCATTCCTTCTCAAAGTGAAGAAGAGCAGGCATGCCTGATGGTAGATGCTCCCTTGAGGCAGCAGAACTCTGGCTAAAGCACCTGAAATCAAAGCGTCACACACTGGGAATCAGCGGATACTTTTTGCAAGCAATGCCACCATGTGGGGGAAAGATGTGATAAATAGGTTTGCTTCAGTCACCTAAAAATCCACTGCAAGTTCCTTGTTCACTGGGATCTGATATGAAGAAAATATAAGAGGGCAGCCAAGAATGGTAGGACACAAAATACTTGGCTATCACCCAGAAATGCCTGCAGCCCAGCTGTGCTTTGCCGTGGCGGATGTGAGCCCTGGCCAGCAGCCTGGCTGCAATTCTGTGGAGAAGAGCTCTCTGGCTGGGTCTTGTGTGCTGTACTACAGACCAACCGCGTGGAAAACCCCACCATGCTGGGCTTTTTTCTGAAACCTGATTGCTCAGAGTCACAGGTACCAAAGCAGCTCCATCCCTCCACGTCTTCAACTCTGCAAGAAAACTCTTCACTGTGTGCTCCAGGCAAAACCTTTGTCAGAAAATGAATGCTTGAAAGCTTTGATTCCTGGCAGTATGGAATTCCAGACCCACTGCTGGTGCAGGACAGATCTGTTTGGTGTGGCAAAGAAATGTGTCAGATTGCTGGAAGGTAAAGTTTGTGATAGTTATGAAAGCAGGTTATCAGGATCTGCTTGCAGAAACAGTGTTCCTAAAAATCCAGCTGACTTTCAAAGCACTGCATTTCCCAACTGCATGGGGGCCACGGATGGGTTTTCACATGTTCATTGCCTGTCTTATCAAGAGGCTGATGAAAATTTAACCCCAAGGCATGTCTTGATCTGTGGAGTAGTTAGGTCATAGGCACTGAATATCCTGGAGAACATGCTACCAGTGAGAGTGCCTGGGCATGTATGTGCTTGGGAAAACTAAGAGCTTATTCTACTCTAACAATGAGAATTCACATCAGTTTGGAGAACCTGGTTTGTCCTTGCTCTGACTGAAGCTGGTAGAGTCTCACAGAGCATTCAGATCTGTTCTTGGCTCTTAGAGAGCAACAAATGACACCTTTGGAAATCCAAAAGCAGGATGATGCTGCCTCTGAAAGAGTCTGGATGCCAAATATATATATGACTGTAGTTTGCTGCATCCTGACCAACATCTGCAAAGCTAACAATGCAGGCTTTCACCTCAGTGAAATCTGGATGCTAAAACACTAGCTGCTCCCTCTTTCCTATGGCTTCCCTTCCTGACAGTCCCAGGCCAGCTTCTGCACAGACTGACAGAGAGCACAGCAGGGCTTCACAGTGACCCCCACTGTGGGTCACTGTATGGGGAGTCATACGATCTGTCGGTGAAATGATAGACTCATTTTCCTGGAAGTTTTGTTTAGCCTCACCCATGAATACCGAGCTCATTCCCATCGTTCCAGTGTCTTACAAAGAGCTCTCTTGATCCCATACAACAGCGTGCCACAGCTCTGTGACTACGCAGTCATAGCTGAAATGGCTGAGCGAGTGTGCAAGGGAGTGGGGGAGGCTTTAAGCCAAGGCACCTTTGGTAGCCGTGCTCATGTGTTGCTGACATGGCACGCGAAAGCGATTCTGCACACAACTTCATGGCTGCCAGCCTAGAAGTCAATGGGCATTTTGTCACCAGAATAGCTAAGGAAAAAAAACCCCTACTCTCCTAGATTTAAGTCCTTCTGGTCATTTTAATCAAAGACAGCTCAGATATGTTCCCTACAGATTTCCTGAAAGCCCTTCTCAGAGGGCTTTCTGGGAAGCCACAGAAGTGACAGTGAGCTATTTTAGTATTAACTTCTAGGTTGATATTGCCAATATTTTAATTGTATAAGGCTTTATTTTGTTAATTTCCTTGGAGAATTTCTATGTTTACCCTTAACAAGAGACATCTTTGGTGTTAAAGAAATAAAGTTAAAAAGGCTCCTTCAAAGAGCATAATGTGCATCTTTGTTTAGACTTCAAGTAAAGTACTGTAGATGCAGCTGTTGATAGCACTCTGTGCTAGGATAAATCATTGCTAACACATATTTTGAGAGTTTAGCTTCCACGATGCTATTCTCACTTCAGTGCTTATGCCATTCACAAATAAATAACTTGCATTTATGTGATAGATTCTTACCGTATTAAGGCGATACCTGAGATTCTTCAGGCACAATTCATTTTAATGCAGAACATTCCCAGTACCCAGCTGACAGTGCTGCTCCTGTCATCCTGGCACACTTGAGTGGCAACACACCATGCAGAAGAGGCAAATACAAGTGAGTAGGGGCACGACCTTTCTAAGCCAACTTTGTTGCCAAACCTGCTGTATGGCGGAAACATAACCTCAGTCTTGCATGAAAGGCCTTTATGTACAGCCTTTTAACAACAGACACTATCCCCTAAGATATTTACAAGGGAATTAATGGGAGATGACTAACCTCATGAAAAGCTGATACCAAAAATGTTGGAATCTCTTGGGTCACTTAAAATGCGCCAGTCATGCTGTTCAGGGCATTATGTTAAACCATTGCATTCAAGTCACTGTGTTGACTGCAGCTTAATGAATCCACATTAATCCATCTCTATCAGTAGTGATGAATACTGTACCTTGAGGAGCTGTAGAGCTCTGAAACAAAAAGGGCTTAAGACGCCATATGAGCACGAAAGATAAAAAGAAATAATTACAAGGAAGGATTTATGAAGTTCTGGAAGAGAATCTTTTAGTGCATTAATATCTAACAGGCAATGAAGCTCTTTTTCTTTAAAAGAGCAGCAAACAAAACACGCAGCTTAAAATGGAAGAGTTGAAGACACAGTAAGAGGATTAGTGTATGGGGTTGCTGAGACTACTGGCAATTACCAGGTCTGGCTTTGCAAATAGTATCAATACAAATTAAAAGCAAAATCTGTAAAATACTGGTTTAACACAGTATTTTAATACATTAATACATTTTAATACAGCATTGAAGATAACACTAGAATGTATAACCTGTAATCAATCCAGGTATAACAAAGCTGGGGGTTCTTTTCCTCAAGATTTTTTCCTCTGTGCGTGGTTTTCAGACATACGGTTAACTCAGTATCAGCTGCTCATTGCCTTGAACGGCAATGGAGATGTTGCTGTTTCCTTCCGGAAATGGCTTTCTTCATGTGATGGGAACAAAAAGTTTGTGCTGGAGAAGAAATTCCAAAATTTGCTAAGGAAGCTGCACCTCCCAACTGTTTAACTGCAATGCCAACACAACTCAGTCTGTGCATGTCACAACGGGAAACATTTGTGTAATCAAAGGATCTCCACATCATGCAGCTGACGATGACTTAGGAAAACCCTGCCTTGCTGAAAACAATACAGGTTGGCTCTACAAGAAACCGAAATTCAAGTGGCCATGGACTGCAAGCAAGTAGCGCTGTCAGTCGAACAACCTTACAGTGGGATTCTGCACCCAGCTCCAGCCCCTCTGCCCAGAGGGAGCTGGGACAGGACTCTAGTTTAGTGGGAAGGAAGTGTCACAGGCTGGTGCTACACTTTCAGAACACGGGGACCTGACTTGTGCCTATCACCTTGAGAGGGGTCTAATGTGCAGCCAAGAAGGTACTTGATGTTTTTCTCTTCTCTCTGTATCATGAAAATATTTACACTTACTCAAATTTGTAACATGCCTTAAAGTGCACTGCTGAGGAATATGTAGTTGTGTTGATATTACTTGTATGGAAGTGGTTTTGGAACCAGAAATACAGATCAAACCTTGCTGAAAATTATTTAGGGAGCTGTAGGTACAAAAAATCTCCCAGATCATAAGAATCCAGGGTTTCTGAATATATGAACAAAAGGGCAACTATAGGATCATTTACAGTCTTTAAATTATATTTCAGGCGTTGAGTAATGGAAACTTCCCTGTTCAAGAATAGTTCTTAATTGTATGCTCAATCTAAGAACACTTTTAAACTTGAGTTTCCCTGAATAAGCACCATCTTCAATACTTCACTACACCGAAGGCCTTACATACCAGGATGAGCACAACTACCATGGAACATGCATATACTATTGTGCTCAAGTTCACAGCTGGAGCAGCAATCAACATAAAATTTCAGTTCCTTGTTATCTGCATATGGAATTTGTTCCTATAGCTGTAGCAATTGCAAATATGGATGAGGGATACAGGTGCATACCTAGCATTTAAAAAAATGAAATTAATTCCTACGGATAAAACATTCTTTTGAGAACAGTTTCCATATGATGGAAAGAAGGTTATTATTATTATATTGTTTAATTTGAAATAGTACCTTTGCTCATCCATCTTCTGGTCTTTGAATTACATGTACAATGGTAAATGCATTGTCTTTTGTTTCAGCACTTTGACATTGAAATAAGGCTCTTGCTTTGTCATCTGTAGGGAAATTCTCCCTTACTAGAAAAACAGACTACTAAAGAAGAGAGCTGAGTAAGCTCCCTAACACTCTGCAGGGTTGAAGGACATTAAATACTTTCTTCTAAAGCTCACTCCCCACCTTCACATGTTAACTGGAATCACTAAAGTGATTCATACCTTCTTGAAACACAGATGAATATTTAACAGCATCATTGGTATGACTTACAGCAGAGAAAGTATAAATATAATCTTTTCCACACTAGTATTTCTCAGTGCTCATCTCAGCTTTTGATCCAGAACTGACTTGTAAGTCAATTTTTCTGTAGTCAAGGACTGGGGAATAAGCAATTCCTGTTTAATGAGGGCACACTATTCTGCAATGGTATCTTTGAAAACAAAACTGAAACTGGGTAATCATTGAGTATTTGATATATTTAAAACAAAATCTATTTGAGTATAGTTCATGGCAAAACTGAGTCTACAAAAGTTGTTTACTATCCCTCTGCAGCAGACATTTCAGAAAAATTAGACAGAACAAATAAGCCATCATTGAATTGCCTGGCAAAATATTAACTGTCACTAAACCAAGAAGTTACCAGGAATGAAGTGGTATAATGTTAACAAAGAACAGAACAGAACTGGCAGTAATATGAATCAAAGCTGGACCTGGTCCTCTCTCCTACATTCATAATGAAAGAGTAAGGAAAACCACAGACATCAGCTGATGTCCATGATCTGTCCCTTCCCTTGTAGAAACATCTAATAACAGCACAGCATATCCCCGAGGGCTTTACAGGAATCTGTGAGAATTGGGGGAGGCAGATTTTAGAAGAGGCTGGACAGGAATCAACACACTCCAAGCACCACTGCAGTTAGTCAGCTCTGGGGATGTGTATGGCAGCCTGATGCCTCCTGCTGCAGCTGTAGCAGCTGCCAGCAGAAATGTAGGCAGGGAAGATCACAACAACTCCAGCCTCTGCGAGGATTTTGGCTAAGGTCTGATAACTCTGGATGTTACATCATCCTCAGAAGTCATCTTGTGGTTTCAAATCCTTCTGGCATTTTCCTGCACCTGTCTGTGGGAGTGTGTAATTTGTTCATTCAGTATAAAGGGTTTTGGTATGAAGTAATTTATAGTAATCTCCAATGAATTACTTTTTATTCCCTTATTTTTTGTTGCCAGCTCTTGTAATCAGAAAACTCTTCCTCAAGATTGCCAGATTCTGGTTGGAAAACTGCAGATGGCAAACCACCCTGTTGCATTTTACCTGTCTTCAAAACAGCTGTCATCAATCTAACTTTAGAAAAAGGAAATGTGTATTTTACCCTTCCACTTCCTCCTGACAAACACAAATTTCATAAAATCCATTCCCATGTCTGACAACACCAGCTATTCCCTATAAAAATTCACAATTTCAGGGGAGTTTAAGAGTATATCAGCTAGTGGGAAACAGAAAATAGCTTCATTTTCTCATAAGCCAGAGAGTTCAATTTAAATATGCATATACTGAGACATTTCAAGCACGCTTCCCTGCATAAAGCAAAAATAAGCAGGCTGGGTACCGCTAATATTTGGAGGTGTTAGGTCACTACAGAAACTGCTGCCTTCATATTCAGCAAAGTAGGAAAATCAACAGCATGGTCTCTTTTTCTCCTCAGAGCTCAACTCGGCTCACAGGATGCCAGAAACCTCATTGCAGCCTTCTGCTTCTGAACAAATTTCATAGGCCAGGGATAAATCCAACAACTTTCCCACCCTCAGGACTTCACTACAGCTACTTTGTTTTTTAATTGCATAAAGCCCTTCATTAGCAAGGCTGCTGGCAGCGGTGAGTTAGCCTGGCAAGAGGGAGAGCGAGGTCAGCTCAGTCCCCGGCCACTTCTCCGAGTTGTGTCGCAGACAGCAGCTGTTCCATGTGGACTCGTGGTGCAAATCCAGAGCTGCGTCTATACCAGTCCACCCCATGGGGGATCTGACCCAAGGCTATCCAAATGACCTTAACTGTGTGTTCCTACACTAAGTAAACTATCTCAACAGAGGAGACAAAAAGAGTGTGTTTGGTCTACCAAAGAGAGAAAACAAGGCCTGCCAGGGAATACTATTGCTGCCTCTAAGCACCTTGGGGATAAATGCTCTGGAGTTGAAAAAAACCAAAACTATTTGAGTCAAAGGGCGATGCAATGCTGGCATGTGAGCAGATGTGCATAGACTACCCATGTGCAAAATTCAGGCTGGAAATTGGAAGGAATTTCCCAACAGGGAGGGCAGGGTGGCCCTGGGACAGTCTTCCAGTTAGGGCAGAGGACAAATTATGTGTCTGCTCATTGCAAGTTTATGTTCAGCTTATTTATCTGCCATGTTAGGGGGACCTCATCAACATGTAGGATGTGGTATTTCCAGTCACAAGGGAGAAAACTGAAAGACCCACAAGACCTCTCTCCAGTTCTATGTTCTTGATTTTTTGTGTGCATGAACATTCAGATATTTGAACAGTCTGAGAAAGTAGGTCTTCTCTCTCACCACTCCCACCAAAGAAGACAAGGGATTCAAACGATTTTCTAGAAACTCTTTTATTTCAGGTACTATCATTAATAATAATGTCCCTAGATCTTGTTGTCTCCTTCTTCTAAATGTCTTCACAGTGTCTCTCTCTCTGTGTTTGCATGTAGAACATTTCTCTCACACATTTAAATCAGGGAACCTGGCATAACCTCTATGAAGTAGGTGGCACATGGGTGGTGCAAAGCAGTAGAAATAAATCAGAATGTATGAAGCAGCCAGAATCAGAGCTCATATTCTCAGTGCTGACTTCTGATGCATGCTGCTACTGTCAGAGGAGGTTTTGGGCACCAATTTAAGCCTGTAATGGCCAAGTGCTGCCACCATCTTCTGTCAGTCTGTGCTCTGGAATTCCAGAGATGCTTCTGCTGGCGACTGCAGCTCTAGATACGGGTCAGCACGAACTGCACGATCAGACCAATGTTAATTTTCAGATTGTTCTGTTCAGAAAATGGGTGGTTTTCACATATAGGTAAACATCAGCTTTGTTATTACAAAAAACTTTTAAAAGGTAGTTACATGTTTCCATTGCAAGTTCCTTGGGGCATACGGGTATGAAGACAGTAATGTGGAAGTGTGGAGTAATGTTTTATTAGGAGAGGTAAACTTTAATTTTATTATGATTCTGGTTTATTTATGGTTCATATATCATACATATGCATTAAAAAGACTGACCAACTAAAAATAATGTTTCACTAAGAGCTTATCTCAGGGTTCTTGGTGATGATTTATCTCCCCTAATATTGACATAACTGGTCAATTGCCCAGAACTCCCAATTTATTGCAGTCTATTGCATTTTTAATTAATATCCGGCAAGATGCTTCACTGTGATTTTACAAAATGTACTAAAAAGGAGAGTTCTCAGGCAGTTACAGCCCCATCCAGCCAGCATTACTCAGCTAAAACATCTCCAGGAACATGGGATTTCTCTGAATTCCATAGTATGGTGTCCTTGCAGTATTAAAACTCACACTTTCACACTGCTAACTGAATGTATCTGATTGCGACGTTCATTTTCAGTAATCTGTTTTAAATCATGGGGTTTTTTGGAAAAACATTTCCATTTAACGGCTGCTTCTAAGCAATTTTCTACGTGAAGGCATCTTAGGTAATTTTAGTCCCTGAAATACAATTACAGACTAATGACACTGAAACTTTCTCTGTGTCTACTCACAAAGCAGCTCTTTTAATGGTGTATGTGTGTATATACATATATATGTTTCCCACCCACATTTCCACGTCTCTCTCCATCTTGGATGTGGAGAAATCATCTCCCACTCCAGAAGAGAAAATTGCCCTGGCTCAGTGCTTGGGTTAAGCGCCGAAGCAGCCAACGGGCTGAACGTGTCAGGTTGGGCAGAACGGGATGAGTGCGGCCACTGGAACTGCAAACGCCTCTGACCAGACGTAAGGAATACAAACATGGTGCAGGGGAGAAAATCCCGGTATAATTTTAGCACGGATTCAGCCCCACGCCGTGCGGAGCGGCGGCGGCACGCTACGGCTCCCC
>WBMZ01012964.1:0-26071 GCA_013400975.1 Atrichornis clamosus
CGGCCCCGGGGCTGCGCGGGGGGGGGCGGACGGGCGGTGCCGCGAGGGGCTGCGGCCGGCAAGTGCCCGCGGTGGAGCGGCACCCGCTTCCCACAGACGTGAGACTAAAGTTGGCTCAGTGCTCCCATGATGGATCCTGACTGCCACCCCCGTGTCCCCTTCTCCTGGCCCTGAAACAGCGTGTTTTCCGGAGAGAGGCGGCGGGAAGGGGCTGAACGGGGATCCGTGGGTCGGGGGCAGCTCTATGCGTGCAGCACTTCAGCTCAGTCTGGGACTTGTGCAACAAATGGCCCATGCACCCATTCCCCCCGCAGGGCTGCCATACTGTACCCCGAAGTGAAGCCACCCGCTTCGAGCACCCACACCCGTAATCCTTGTGGAACATTGATGGGAGTAATCACACACTCCACGCGAATCTGCGTGTTTGCTGCTGCCAGCTGGACTGGCTGTTTTTATAAAGTTTGATTAAACGTATCTAGTTACATTTACGGCTACAATTGCAGTGATCTAGTCACTATCACAGTTACGGTTTGGGGTACTGTGGTCATCTCAGAGACCCCCGACACGGCCAAGTTGCTGAAGTGACATGCATCAGTTACTGCTGACAGCGAGCTGAGCTGCCTCATACAGAGAAGTCACAGCTCTGCTTTAATCCCACTTGACATAGCAGCTCATTCGCTGAAAATAGATGCAAATATTATCAGAGCTGAAAATGCTCTGCAGAAGGGGCCCAAAAAACACAACCTGCGTAAGAGTCAAGCTGAGTTTTTTTGGGTCACAGAAAGAGCCGGGCAGTGTGGAGGTTTGGCTTTCAGGAAGGGCAAACAGCGGGGATTGCTCGTGGCTGCAGTTTGCGCTGTTGTCGCTGCGACCAGGATCTGTCTTGACACCTTTATCAGGCACAGAGACTCTGACATCTCAATACTGTGGCATTGTGTGGGGAAGCATTGAGACGGGGCTGTGGCGAGGAAATCCTACATGTCAGCAGAGACCCTCGCCAGTGACACTGTCGGTTTAAATGAAAACAATGGGGGGAAAAGCAGACATATAAATAAAAAATGCTTCTTTCACCGTCACAGAGAAGGCTTGGCAGCATGACAGGCTGCACGATGTTTGCTCTCATAACTGCTGTGCTGGAGGTGCCAGAAAATCACTAAAAATTAAAACAACAACAGCAGCATAATTATAACACTGCATGAGGAGTTGTTGGCATCATTATTTTGAAGACGAAATTGTGAAAGCAGGGCCAAATTCTTCTCTCAAGTAAAGTCACCAGGGTAAGATTATTGTTTGCAGCATTATTGTTGCTATTGTTACTAATTGTTACTGTCAATATTGTTACTATTACGACCCCCATTTTCCAAGAGAAGGGCAACCCACAGCTAAAATAAAAAAGTTGGTGAGAATTCAGTGTGCTTTTTCACACTGACTGCATTTCAGAAGTGCCACAGTGACTGTTCCTCTGTGTTAGGTGAAGGCAAACACTTTCATGATGCTCCTGGAGGAACAGGATGGAAACGGCTGATCCTAACCTGGGGAGTTTTAAAGTTGTAAAGGTCTGCACCTTGGATCAAGTCAGCTTAGCCCTTTAATGGTTTTGAACTGGTTTTCATTTGGAGGAAAACGAAAAGCTTATAACATTTGGAAGCCCTTTACAACAGGAAATCAAATGGGTATTGAGATAGTCCTGTATGAAGGACTTCAAGGTTTGCAGTTTTCCCTAGTGCAGGATATTTTTAGGTTTCCCATTTATTAACCTCTGGTGCAGAACATTCATGTGGGGCTGGGGAGCACAGACCCGATTAAGCACAGATTTTCTGATGCTACTTCATTACTGTGGTGGACACCATAAGAGAGCTCAAGATGCAGTGCTGTGCAACAAAAACTGCAGCTCTGGATTGTGTCTCAGCCACTTTCTTACTATTAAAAAAAAAAATCTATGTACATAGACTAGTAAAGCCTGCACAGCACAATTGCATTTATTTCAGCACTTTTATGCTTAAGCTGTATATTAGCTCCAAAGTTTTTCTTCCCCCTTAGGCTAGGAGCATGCACTCCCCTTCATGCAGGGATAGATTCTCTGCCAACATGTTTGTTCTCCTTTTACCCTTTATAAGCATTCCCTTCCTAGAAATTTACATTTGTTTATCCCCTTAATATCCAAAGCTGTCAGTGATGAAAATCAACCCCCTTTCAGCAGCTCGGGGATGGTGAGTGTCTGCCCTTTTCTGAGTGAGTGGCTCCAAGCCTGTCACTGTCACACACCTCTGTCTGCCCAGACCCCACTGGGGGCTCCGTAACTGTGAGTGCCTGTGCTGGGAAGGTTTTTGGGGAGCCTTGCAGGCCCTGGGGGCACTGACACGGCTAAACCCCCTCTCTCCCTTCACGCATCTCCAAACCTTAAGAGGTCTTAGAAGGAGGCTGCCTTAAGAGGGAAGCTGCTAATCTCTCTCTATGGAAGTGCAACCTGTTGATAGTCTCAAAATAAGTTAAATGAAAGCGCTGTCAGCAAAATTGGCTCCAGGTCTGAATGCTTTGAGCAGTCCCTTCTGCCTCTCTGACCAGAAGATGGGGAGGGGACAGGCTGTCAGATGCTTGCTCCAAAGCCCTTGGGACTGAGGCTTTGGAGAGGCATGAAGGGAGGGGGATTTTAGCCATGCCAATGAGTCACCTTTGGTGACACTGGAGTTGGGAAGTGTGCAGTGAGACTGGGTGTGATGCCACAAGCCTCTTTCCTTCCCCTGCAACCCCTTTGGTGCACTGTGCCAGGCTCTCCCTTGCACATCTGAGCTGTCAGATGTAGCATGGCAGGCAGCAGGGCTCAGGCACCACCCTGAGCTAACGCAGCAGTACTGGGCTCAACGGGACTCTTGCAAAAGTTACACTGGGGACTGGTGCCCCATACATCTGGTACTCACAGGAGTTGCTTCTCTAGCCAGCAGAAAGCAATTCCTGACCCTGAATCAATACTGAGTTGGAGCAAAGAAGTGAAGTGAACTTTAATTAAAATTTTAATATGTGGGCAAGTTTGATTAGAGACGCCGTCACATGAGTTGCTGAATCATATCAGGTTAGGTACACACAATAAATATTGCCAAATATTTCTTATCAAAACTGGGTTTTGTTAGCTGACTTGTGAGCCAGACTGAGTGTCGTGGCCCCGCAATAATGAGCTGTTCCTTCAGCCCAACCAAACACTATGAGCTCACATGAGACTGAATTGGAATATTGGTTCAGTGATCAGTATCAGTGTGCATGAGTAGAAGCCCAAACTGTTCACCCTTGGCATTCAAGGGTTAAATAGCATCAGTGGATGCCAACACTGGGGTACATTTTCCAGAGCTCATGTCACTACCCATTTATATCAATAAGGTGCATTGGAATGGCTAAACCGCTTTTTATTAGCTAGCTAGGCCTAAGGACTGCAATTCCAGGCTGGTTTATTGAATTTTGAGCTCAAAAGTCGTTGTTGCTAAGATTAAGGGTCCAGGTGATTGTCAAGGTAAACACTGCGAGCGGTCAAGCACCTTGTGAAGGCTCTCTCTGTGCCTGCACCCTCTGTGAGCTGGTTGCAACACAACCTTATCCTGTGGGATTTGTTTCCCACTGAACTGCATGGAATAGACAAGGAATAGAGGGCTCTGCAAACGGTGAGTTGTTTGATTTGAAGTGAAATAAGAAGGAACAAGGGAACTGGGGAGGCACACAACCTCTTCTGCAAGAGCTGCCTATGAGGTGGTGCTAGCAGAGGTAAAATAATTTGTCAGCCTGGAGAGCAAAGCAGGCAACTGGAGAAAGTGGAAAAAAACCCCCCAACAAACTGGAGCAAGCCTGTGGAGGGTGTGAGCAGCAAGGATTTAAAATCAGACCTTGAAATAATACTGACTCAGCCCAGCAGCTGTGTGCACAGCCGGGGCACTGCACCGGGGTCACAAGTGGCTCTCGGAGGCGTCACTGACCGCCTGCGCAGGCTGGGTATTCCCTGTCCTTGGAGTAAGCCAAGGCAATGCTCTGGAGCCTGGAGGTGACAAAACAAAGATCACTTCTGCCTGCCAGACCTCTTCATGCCAGGGCCGCATGGGACGTTTCAGGCAAATGTGGGTGCTGCAGGTTTGCATTTGTGGGTGTAACAGGACACCTCACTTTGAGGGGCACTTGAAACAAAGCCACACCCTTCTTTAATCCCCCACCAGCCTGTGCAGACTGGAGGAGAAACCAAGGTGAGTTTCTGGGAGTCCAATGGCTGTCCTTGAAGTCCACTCTCCTGGATGTGACCAGAGACCTCCAAAGGGCACAGCTGCCTGCTTCTGCCTGTCCCCTGTGACTGCTCACCTGCAGCAGGGGGTTACAGAAACATCCCTCATCTGCAACCCTTGGCTCCACTGTATTGCCTGGTCAGCCTCATCCTTACTGTCCTTTCTCCAGGGGCTTTTTCCCTGCTCTACCTCACTCCAAGGTAGGGAAAGAGATGAGTAGTGAGTGGCATGGGAACTTTCGGAGCAAGCAGCCACATCCTAAAATAAATACGAGCTCAGGTCTTTCATCTGTTAGGGGTGGCAGAATTGCAGTCAGTATAAGTCATTATTGCTAGGCTTTTAGGCAAGCTCTTTCTCAGTGGAGCACTGACTTACTTTGGGGGAAGCTCGAAAATGGGGACAATTCAGTCATTCTTAATTCTGCTTTAATACAGGCTATATATGCTCCCTCAAGCCGGTGCTGACACAGTGCTGTGTCTGACACCAGCCCTGCCACACCTGGAGCCTGATTTGTATGGCTATCTTCTTGCAACTGCCATGGTAGTTTTATTTTTCCAGAGAGCATGATGTAAGCCCTACTCTGGGTATATTCTGCCGCAGAGATAGGGTAGGTGGATCAGACATGTATCAACATATTAAATACGCAGGATGTATTACAGAATTGGGTGACTCTACAGCTTTTAATGGCCTTTGAAATAAGAAGTAACAGACATTTGTATTCCAGATTCAATGTGCATGTCCAGCAGCTCTGCAGTGAAAAAGCAATTGAGGGTCTTTACAAACAGATAATTCTGTAGGGGATATTTAAGTGTTATTATCCCTGTGGTGCACTCGGTCATTCCAAATGCCTTCCCAAATACCAACTCCTGGTCTGCACCTTGGCTTGTGGGACATTGTCCAACTCTGTCACAATAAAGTGATAACTACCTCAGGGACCTTGTGCTTTTGCAGAAATGTGATTCCCCTCACGCAGCGTGCTGCATGTCCAGATCAAACATGATGAAGAATGCAACTTGTGGTCAGGGAGGTTTGGCCTCCATCAGCCTCAAAAAACCTCTTCATAGTAATTGTGGCATAAATAATTTCATTCACCATTAAGGGAAAAAAAATTTGTGGTGTGGGAAGCAGCAGTTGCATAAGAAATTGGATAGAAGGCAGGTAGGCATTGACTGTAAGACATCGCGTGGAACCAATGCCTTTAATCAACAAGGGAAATGTTTGCATGTTAATAGAACTAACAATGAAACCAGAGTCGTGTTTTGACAAGTATTTCCAAACATTCCAGGCACACTGCAATACTCTAGCAGCCTCTTTCCTAAGGAGGGAATTGATTCCTTGAGTTGCAGCACAGTTTTCAATGTGCAAACATCCTTTCCAGATGAGCTGGGACGCTGATGTGAGCAGGGGCAGGTGGTAGTCCTGGTGGCACTGGAGGAGATGGGGAAATGAATATTTGTAATAAATGACAACACTTTCTTCCTAAACTGGACAAACATCCTGTAGGCTTCTTAGAACAGAAGTGAACTCAATGCTGGGAACTCTGAGATAGAAATTATCTTCTTTATTATCCTTCTATATTGCTCATTTTTCCAGAACATGATGATGGCTCCTTCCTCTACTATGTTTTGGCCCGATTTTTTTGCCTATACTTTTAACATGTTGGCTCTATCTGTTCTGAAAGGAAACCCTGAGTCATTTAAAACTTGACCAGAAAAGTGCTGGAGGACAGATAATGTTGTTGAGAACCAGCCCTGCAAGGCCTGCATGGATTTGCCATGCTTTTCACAGCTAATTTGGCTTTAGGTCAATGGATCAGATGAATCATTAATAAGCATTTGGAAACACTGGGTGCCAGGTACCGCTGATCTCGAGCACCTTGTAAAAGATTCACCGACAGGTCAAAGGTTTTTATTTATGGAGAAGACCCAGGTTTTACCCCCAGATTTGCCATTAACTGTGCGACTCTAGAAACTCCCCACCCTCTTTGAGCATCTCCTGTCTCTGCAACATTTTGTTGCCCATGTGTGCTTATGTTGAAAAACTCACATAACTTCGAGTGAAGCTACCAAACACCTGAGTTAGGAACCTATGAATCTGAGCTGTCCCTGTGGTCAGTAAGTACTATATGCCTCCAAAATACGACGTTTTGAACTTACATTTCTTCTAATGGTGTCTGTCTCTCTCTGCTGATAGTGGAGGGATCCTGGATGCTCAGCTGATGAATGGGAGTTGTTTTCACCCCATTTTAGCTGTCTTCAGTGTTGATTTCTGATGGTGGAGGGGGTTGAAGGCTTCACTGTGGTTTAAAGAGAAACAGGCAGTGGATGGAGGTGCCAGAGGTGGTCCAAGGCAGGATACCCATGGTCTCTGAAGGCTTCATTTCTCCAAACTAGCACCTTGCTGGAAGCCAGGATCTCTGGCCTCCATTTCACACAACACTATTTCCCATTTGTGCATCATCATTAAATCCAAAAAAATCACAGTTTCACTGCAAACCCCACTCAAATATGTTTTCAGTACTAGTGAAAGGTAAATAGGTCCTCCTGAAGGCATTTTTACAGCATAACTCCAGTCTTCCTTAAAAAAAACCCAGCCAGAATAGCCAGTGATTTTCAGTCAGTGGATTTCAATCTTTTTCATTTGCAGACATTCACATTTTTTACCAGCAGTTTCAGCCCCTCATATGGTTAAATTGAAGCCTACTGGCTTATTTTTCTTGTGAAGTTTTGTAGACCATTCAGAAATCACTGCACCCTGAAGACCCACAAACTGCAGTGAAACTGATTGAAAATTGCTATCTACTTATTCTTCTGCAACCAAATAGAATGGGTTTTACCATGTATTTATGCGAAGTGTCTGCTTCAGTCTCTACAGTGTCTGGGATCTGTGGGCTTTCTAGTTAGGTGGGACAGAGATTTGCTCCAAGGCTAAATCCAAATATTATTTAGGTATTTTCAGTTATTCAGTGATATCCCTATGTGGAGTGTAACTACAGCTGTAACTGGTAACTAACATTAATGGACAAAATCAAGTTACTCCTCTTAATCACCAGTTTCCGAACTTCTTGCAATTAGGGGAGAAAAGGCTTTAAATGAGTCAGGAAAATAGCAATAATTGCCAAAGTCTTAATGTAGTTTACCCAGAAATTGCTTCTTAATTGCTTTTGGTGGGCTTATGGGAGACAGCGTGCAAACAGTGCAGATCCAAGGACTCTCTCTAGTCTAGTGCTGGAGAGAAATCCTCATTTTCTGTGAGGAATGGTACACAAAACTGGGCACTTTGGAAGCAACAACAAGGAGGTGACTGCAGTATCTACTCTGATTCATACAAACCACTTGATTGGGACAGCAAAATTCTGTCCTTCTTCAAATTTTATGCATAGTATTAATAATATGCCATGCTAAGACAAAAGGGTTGTATGTCACCAGGAATATATTAGCTCTTCTTTCAATTGAGAACACAAGTAGGAACTTGGTTGAAAAGGGCATATTTTCTCTGTGGCTGTTGATGCCTCAAACCATAGAAATATGAAAATATTTGTAATAGTTTTAATCTTACTACAGAGTGGAAGGGGGATAATCACTGTCAGGCTGATTTCTCTGCAGACAGCTGTGCAGCTAGTAACAAGGGATATCTGCACATGTAAAAAGGATACCAAAATCAAATTATCTGAACTTTGAAAATATATTCCTTTCTGCAGCTGACAGCACTAAAGTTAACCCAGGAGCCAGAGAGCACTCTGGCTGCAAAGAAAATTAAAACCACTTTTTGCTTCCAGCCATCTGACTGGCTCACGGGGCAGTAAGAAAGACAAGGACACTAGAGAAAAGTTATAATTTTTTCTTGAAGGCTGTGTGAAAAATTTTCAGTCACTTCTTTGCCAAAATAGTTTTGTAAATACTGGAGACGCTTGATTTTATCCACCCTGAATTCATCAAAATGTTGAAGCATGTTCTCACAGGTAGCCACAGTTAATCTATGTAATCTTGAAATGGCTTCCAGCTTTTAGAAGTTTACATTAAGTAAAGATTATCCAATTATAGTTTTCTTTAAAGATAAGAAAGATAAGGTTGATGGAGAGACATGCTAGATGACTAAAGTATGCTGCTTATATTTCATACATTATTTTGCAGTACGCTGTGAGACGATTCTAAAATTAAAACTCTGATTTCAACTACACGGGAGTGTATGACATAACAGAGTAATTGAAGCGCAAACACAACAAAACATGACAGTCATGGTCATCATCGTGGCACTATGGATATCATCCATAGTAATACATTAGCTTTCAAAATGCCTCACTTCACATTTTTATTTCAGCCAATAACTGAGGCCTGACTCAGCCATTGAAAAATAAATGTTGACTTTTCAGGAAATTGTGAGCATTACTGGAAGGCCTGAAGTCTGATAAATGACTGGTTATGGATCGCTTTACAGGAGGAATATGGTGTTCAGAGAAATTACAAGAGCTTTCGGGAGTTTGGTGACAGGAAATGGACTCATGCTAACTTTGAGTTCCCTCAGTCTCTTACAACCTGTGAAATATATTGGATTTACATCTACCTCACTTCAGATTTGAAAAACATTCCTATTGTAGCAGGCTTGGACAGATTTAAGAAACCTGGTGAATATTGGTCCTGATAAGACTAAGTATTAAGTTAATATCCATTTCAATTATATCAGTAAAGTGTTTCATGGAATGATTTGAAAAATAAATATTAGTGTAACATGTCAAACTGGTAATAAACACAATTTAAAATAAGGTATTGTGGTTTATCAGAATTAACCTCCCAGCTGAAAGCCAAAGAAAAGCCTACCTGCAAGTGAAAATACAGGTTATACCTAAGGAAAAAGGTGTTTCACCTGAGGATGCTTGTTTCCAGGTGGCCAAGAAAGCCAAGAAAGCATCCTGGCTTGTATCAGCAATATTGTGTTCAGCAGGACGAGGCCAGTGATTGTCGCCCTGTCCTGGCACTGGAGAGGCTTCACCTCGAGTGCTGTGTCCAGTTCTGAGCCCCTCACAAGAAGAAGGACATGGAGGTACTGGAGTGTGTCCAGAGAAGGGGCTGGAACTGGTGAAGGGTCTGGAGCACAAGTCCTGTGAGGAGCAGCTGAGGGAACTAGGGGTGTTTAGCCTGGAGAAAAGGAGGCTCGGGGGAAGTCTTATTGCTCTCTAGAACTCCCTGACAGGGGGTGGTAGTGAGCTGGGGGTCAGTTTCTTCTCCCAGGTAGCCAGTGATAGAATGAGAGGAAATGGCCTCAAGTTGTTCCAGGGGAGATTTGGGTCGGACATTAGGAAAGGTTTCTTCACTGAAAGGGTTGTCAAGCATTAGAAGAGGCAGCCCAAGGTGGTGGAGTCACCACCCTGGAAGTATTCAAAAGGTTGTGAATGTGGCACTTGGGGACATGATTTAGTGGTGAACCCAGTGGTACTGGGTTAATGGCTGGACTCAATGATCTCAGTGGTCTTTTCCATCCTTAATGATTCCATGAATTCAGAAGCGTCATTTCCATCCGTGGAGAGCTGTCCCTGCAGCTGGGTTTACTGCTCTGCCACATCCTGTAGGAAAACTGCCCTGATCCCACCCTGCTCTGAGAATCTGTGTGGGCACCTGCTGTAAATACTGAATTCACCGGGCAAACAGCATGGCCACGTCACCCGTGGCTTGTTTAGTTGTTAACAGCAGCTTAGGGCCATGATTTCAGTCCAACACTGGTCTAAAAGGCAACAAACACTAATTTGCCATCTGCATTCCTTGCTTTCCCCCTTTCTTTTCTTCCAGTTCCCTGCCTTCCCTCTCCAACCCACGCTGAATTGAGGAGGCTGTGTCCTACAGCGGTGTCACGCTGTGTGTTTTGCAGGTGGCTTTTTTTGTGTTCTCTGAGAAACGACTGCCTCCTTGTTTGCATCCAGGGAGCCTTGGTGGTGGCTGCTGCCTGTTGAGCAGAGTTGGGGCACTTCCACCTCTGGCTGGTCCCCGGCTGCTGGTGGATGCTGAAATGTCAACCACACGCTCAGGCCTGAGAGTGAAGAAGGAAAATTCCCCAAATCAAACAGTCTCTTGCAGCACTTGTAACATCACAAGTGTTTGGAAGGTTTTTTTGGTGGATGATGCTGGAAATCTTCTAAAGATCTACAAATTTAATTGGGGTCAGCGAAATTTTCAGGGCAAAATTCATTATACGAAGAGACTGTGATTCTTGTTTGGGAAAAAAAAAAGAGAAAAATTTGGACTTTAGTTTTTTCGTTGTCAAAGGTACTTGAGGGAGGAAGACTGAAAAATGTTATTTTTCCTTTGTTTATTGTGTGCAATAACCACTTGTCCTTATTCTGGCTCCTTTTATTCTGCTGCACTCAGTCTTTTTCTCCGCCTTCATTTGAAATGCCTCAACCTCACCCATGTGTTTGCAATGACCCATGTGAAAGGGAATAAAAAGGTTGTGCCATTTTTACACCTGCAGACTAATCTTTATTTATATAGAGATTCTGTATTTTGGGGAGTGCTCTGACACCACAGGTCACCACTGGCAAATTCAAGTTAGAAGACAAGTTGTTTGGCGGGAAAAAATGCTGGAGGGCACTGCCTGTCCCATGGTAGTGGGGAGCTCAGGGGTGTCTCGAGTCCTGGTGTGAGAGAGGACCTGGGGTAAGAGCTGTGGGAGATCCATGTTGAGTTCTGCAGATCCAGAAGAGTCAGGTGGCCTCTACAAAGGAGAAGTCATGCATTGCCAAAGCCAGCTGGTGTTGCTTTTGGAGTACTTGCTTTGGTGCTTGCTGTTTTCTGTGCTTCCCACCTTGGACTGTATTATAATTTTTACTTCCAAAGGATGCTAAAACCTTAAAGGGAAGGACTGAGGACTGCAGTCCTGTGAAAAGGTAACCCTTCTCTTCCCCGGAACTGTGACTGTGGCTTTTTCACTGGGGCAGAAAATACAAGAGGTGGGCTCCAGACAATTTGGGCCAGAATGAATGCAAAGTTAGCTTTCACTTCTCACCTCTCCTTATTCACCCTGAGTCTAGAAATTGCCTGCACCAACTCTATTTTTAATTCCAGATGAAAAACATTGCAGATGGAGGAACTGAGCTGAGGTGATTTTCTCAGAAATGAGAAAAGGTGCAAGAAAATGGGGAGAAGCAGAGTAGGGGGATGGAGTGAGGGTCTCTGTTTACAATACGTAAGGGATCATTTCCAGCAACCAATGCAATGCTACACCTTTGCAGTACAGTGTGCCGAGGGAATACCAGAGCCTAGCAGAAAGATGATCATTGTGTCCAGAGTGAGTGCAAATGTGAGGAGAAAATAGTGCAGGCATCAAAGCTCTATGATGCACAACTCCGTCCTGGGTGTGTGACTCTTCAGGGTCTTGCAAAGAAGCCAGCAAGTGTCCCTGCAACATCAGGTGCCCTTTGCCCACAGATCTGCCTCATGAAGTGGAGATGAGGGCTCAGACAACTGTTGGTCTCTGATTCCCTGCTCTGACCTCCTTGGGATGCTATAAATCTTCTAAACGGGAGAGGGTTTGGTCATGTTTGTTTGCAATTATTTTTCTCTGCGGCCCTTCCTCAGGATTTTGTTAGCATTGCAAATTTCCATTTCACAATCTGCATTCTTCCACCAGGCAGACAAAGGCATTTGAAACTAGCTGCATTTATCACTAGTGCTCGAGCTGGATGAAAGACGGCTGGATGGATCCTCGGGCGCAGGGGTTGCGCCATCGCTCCGTCCACCCTGGGGGAGCCGCGCTGATTTACCCCAGCTGAGCATCTGCTCCATGCCGTTTAATCTGGGGAGGGTTAGGCCATGGTCTGATCAAAGGCAGCCTCTGCTGAGACCGAATTCAAAACACGGAAGGATGGAAACACCATGCTCTTGGGACATGCTCTACATCGAGGAGGTGGCCGGGGAGTCCGGCTCGGCCTGCTGCACAGCAATGCTGTTGCAGATAACAGCCATCTGCACACTTGGCAGTCTCTCTGCAGTTGCATGTCCACCCCTGAGGCAATCTCTGTCCCTTGGATGGCCTGTTAGACCAGGTTTAGGCAGACTGATAAGATTAAAGGGGTGAAAGAAAAGATATGGCAGCGGCAGCATTTACCCTTGAAAGCGCGTTTGCTCAAGGGCCATCGTGCAGAGCAGTGCTGGGGAAGACCTTTGCTCCCAGCGCTGGGCCTGGGCTGCCGGGGCCACCTCGAGGGATACTGTGAGCAGGACCAGGCAGGTTGCTCTAGCAGCTGGGAGCAGGATTGTGTTCATGCAGACGTGTCCTTGGGGGGTCCAGCAGGTTTTAAACTCTCAAACTAGTTGCAAATCAACAGCTAGTGGTGAAGTTTTCAAGAAGCAGGCTGGGTTTTGGGTTGGTTTGTGTTTACCCAGCTGAGCCTCAGTCACTTAGTTTTAGCTCTGAGGGCACTGAAGGACAGTAGTGGAAACAAGTTAAAAAATGAATTATTTCCTTTTGTCTTCAGCTTCTGCTTAACCACTTACAAGACTGAAGAAACTGAATTTTGGATGCTTCCCTCACTATCAGGTACTTAAGGCAATTTCTTGGTGATTCCTGTCTAGCTTGACCTGCTTTTTGCATGTCTCTTTCTTTGAGGAGTGTGTTGCAGCCATCCTCATCTGTGTTTCCTCCAGTTGCCTGGTGGCAAGACAACTTCTGCAGATGCTCTGCTTTCATTTTTGGCACATATCTACTACATGCCTCCCCCTTATTGGGAAATGCTGAAGTCTCAGATCTGATGAACTCTGAGAGCCCATTCTGCCATCAGTATTGTGGCTGAAGCACTGAGCAGAATTAATCCAAACCATGTAACTTCAGCATCATCCATGTTCAAAGTAGTGGCAAAACCCACCCAAAGAACAGGTAAGAATGTGGGTAGTTACTCCACTGTGCTTTTGGCTTAGGCTGCTGCTGATTAAATGTTTAAAGCTGCTTCAAGGCATGTCTACAGGTTATCTCCACTGTAGAGGAGCCTTTGATCAAGTTCTGCACTGTCTGAAATAAACACATTTAGTCAGGTACATCATTCTTCCAAAGGAGTTTGCATCCAAAGTCCTTTGGCTGGCTCTGTGGACCTTCAGAGGGTTTTTCTGGTTTTCTACCCATTTGTTAACATGGGAATAACATATGGACTGGAGCCTGAGTGATGGCAATTTAAGCTGTAGATTTTTGAGGCTCAAATCTTGGTTAACACTGCTGTGCTGACTGTGGATGTGATTTCCTTCCAGACATTCCTACTGAGCTGCACATTGCTGCCAAGATATGTAAATTGCCTCACTTAGATTCCTTTGCTTTCTAATATCACATTGAGTTAGGCATTACCTGGCTTCTCGCTAAGTTTGCTTTTTTTAATAGCTAATTATTTAACTTCCTTTTTTTGCTGATCTGGACAACATTTTGAGCTGTTTATATGTCAGTACAGCTCTCATCTAAAAAGCTGTGCAGCTAGTAAAATCCAAGTGGTGTAGGGCACTGCGGCTGAGCCACATCAGGCCTGTGTTGCATCTGTGTGTGCTTTTTCTCATGATGAAGACCTGGGCAGTGCCAAGGAGGAGAAGGGAAGAAAAATAACCTCGTGTGACGTCAGTTGCCTGTGTGAAGGCATTTAACTCTGCACCTTGATATAAAACATTAGTAATGCTCATTCATTTTGCTGGCACAGAGAAACAGGCTGAATCACCACAACGACATCAGCTGAGACAAATAAAGCTATTTAACAAGTCCTTCAAAACCAGTGACCTCTGTGACCAGTGACATGCCACAGTCAGTACTGCTGGTCATATTTTACTAACATCATTCCTAGGGAGGAGTGTCTCTTTCCTTAAACAGATCAGCTGACTTTAGGCTGGAAGAGTAAAGCCCCAGTAATGGTTTAAGGGTGAAGCTCACATGGAAACAACAGAGCCAAGCACCTCAAAGCCACAAATGGGAATCTGTTCAACCCGAAAGTGACCTTGAGAGATTGTTCTCCAAACCCTGTGTTGCAAACGTGTTAGCTTTCCTCGACAAAAGGAAGGCAGATATTTGATTACAAAGCTTTTTCTCAGTTGTTTAATTAAGAGAATTAATGATTAATTTCATCAGCAGTTTCTGTTTTCTTTGTTGGTGGCCTGTGGCTGAAGGACAGCAAAGCTGTTTGAGCCTTTGGCTGGGAACAACCACAGTTTATTGTGCATTTTGCTTTTGTCAGCATTTCCAATAATTGAACAAATTTCTGATAGCAATTACTCATCCTCCCTCTTCACCTAGCAATCAATATTAGCAGTAGCCTGTTTTCTTTGGAAACACTGATACTTTCCTGTTCATTTGGATCCCTCTGTACTACATCTTGCCACCATGCTTTGGTTCTTCAGAAGGAAATAAAAATGCACGTCCCAGGATGCACAAATGCTTTAAAGGCTTGGCTTTTGGGACTCTCCAGTCTTCAGAGGCTGTGGATCTGCTTGGAGGGCATGTCCAGCTGCCATTTGTTGTTTTTTATGTAAGTTGTATTCTGAACTTATGGGCTTCCAGAAAGTTAGCCAGCATAAGAAACAGGGCTGAAATCTCTGGTTTACTTTGAGATCCCTATCATGTCCAGCTTTGAGCACTTTGGAAAGTCCCCACCTGATAAAAACTGAAGGTAGGAACTTTTTTGTAGGAAAAAGTACTCAGGAACACAACACCCGTCAGCCCACGGCTCTGTTGGAGGTCTATGTCTAGAAGTGTCTAAAGCAGTACCCCATCACTGGCTGCAGGTTTGCTGTCACTGGGGAGCGTGGGTCCGTGTGTCTCTAAGTATGAACTGTCTCTGTATGAACTACAGCCTTGTATCCAAAAATGCATTTGAAGAGTGGGGTGTATCTCATGCAATTTTGAGTGACCACAAGTAGGCACTTTATAGGGATTGGCATCCCCTCCCAAGGGATTGGGACTGGTGTCCCCCACAGGGTGAGTTGCAGAGCTCCTGAGACTTGATGAATGTGATTTTCAGGCTCCTTGGACTCATTCGGGGAATGTCCTTGACTGAAACATTGCTGGCTTTAGGTCAAAAAGCTGGTTCAGTAGAAGTCTAAACTTCTGTCCTTATGGTGTTTAGGAAACATCCTGATTTACTTAATTTAAACAAAGGCAGATATCCGGTTAAAATCCCCGGAGCTGCAGCCAATAAGTGCCTTATTTCAGCACTGTGCTTGCAATGACGGCTACCCACCATAAAAACAGAGTTCAGGGGAATAAGAGTATTAAGAAAATAAATGGAAGTAATACTTGAATTAGATGCAGATTTGAAATATGCGAGGAAAGATGGAGCAAGTAGAGAGAGCTGACAAGGAATGAATAGACAGGACCTGGTGACAGCATGCTTAAGCCAGGCTGCTGCACAGGGTGTGTTTTTATCTTGTATTTGATTTCTTCCCTCACACTGAGTAGGTGAGAAAGGGGCTTGCACTGCCACATGTGTTGGAAAGAGTCTGTGAAAGGGTGATGCTGGCACGGTGTGGAGAGAGCATGGGGAGCTGCAAAAGGAGCTGCAGGAGCAGACCTCACTGTTGTCAGTGGATGCACAGAACAAGATTGGATATGGTCAGGCTAGGGACAGTGATGGGGTGTGTTTGAGACACATTAATGCCTTCTCAGTTACTCCTGCAAATGTCCATACCTGCTGGCCAGATGGATACTTCATGTGTTTCCAGCACCACTGTCTATCTCACGAACATGAAAGGATGTCATGGTTTAACCCCAGCCAGCAACTCAGCCCCACAGAGCTGCTCACTCACCCCTCCTTGGTGGGGTGGGGGAGAGAATCAGAAGAGTAAAAGTGAGAAAACTCATGGGTTCAGATAAAGGCAGTTTAATGGATAAAGCAAAAGCCCCATACACAAGCAAAGCAGAACAAGGAATTAATTCACCACTTCCCAGGGGCAGGTGTTCAGCCATCCCCAGGACAGCCGGGCTCCATCACACGTCACAGTGACTCGGGAAGACAAATGCCACCACTCCAAACAAGCCCCCTTTCTCCTGCTTCCCCCAGCTCTATAAGCTCAGCATGATGCCGTATGATATGGAATAGCCTTGGGTCGTTTGGGGTCAGCTGTCCTGGCTGTGTCCTTCCCAACTCCTTGTGCACCCCCAGCCTCCTCACTGGTGGGTTGGGGTGAGGAGCAGAAAAGGCCTTGGCTCTGTGTAAGTCCTGCTCAGCAATAACAGAAACATCCCTGGGTTATCAACACTGTTTCCAGCACAAATCCAAAATACAGCCCCATACCAGCTTCTATGAAGAAGANAAACCAGGACTATGAGTCTGTCAACACATATTACTGTGGGTTTGGAAAGGCAGGGAGAGGTTAGATGTCCTCCCTGGGCTCATGCAGGAGATTTGGCATAAAAACCCAATCTCCCCAAACCCAAATCTTAACGAAACAAGTATATGAAACTGTAAAAAAAATTGTGGTGCAAAAGATCTTGAGAGGTCAAGGAGTCCTTCCCCCAGCCCCTCCCCTGCTTAATGAAAATAGTTGATCTTGCCCCTCTCCTTGACACGGATATGGGTCTGGGAGTTGATGGGAGTTAATTCCTGCAACCTTTATGTGTGCCAAGTATGCTCTGAAAGCTGTGGCTGGGCATCTACCTACCTGGGGACAAGTTATTTCTCTTCTTTAGCTGAGTTAAAATAGAGCAGCAGTGGAGATGCAACTTCTATGGTGGAGTTGGTGTTTTGTCACATCCTCACTGAGAGCCATTGGTGCTTCAAAAGGTCCTGTGTTTAGGACTGCTCTTGGAATGGGAACCACTTCAGACCACACCTTCCTTTAACCTGGCATTAACAGAGAGGGGAACAAATTCTTCCTGCTTTCAGAAGTGAAAATAATTTGGTAGTGGAGTAGGGAGGAGAGTGGTTTGTTGGTTTGTTTTCTGTCTCTTGGCAGTGGCTGGGGTTTTCTGAGGCACTTCCCTGATTAGGATATCATGAGTGAGGAAAAAGTCTGTCTGCAGCCCAGAGCTGCACCCTTTGTCCCTGCTGTTGTTGGGACTGAGGAGCTTGTCAAGAGAGTCAATGGGTCTGATGAGATGGCAAGACCAGACTTGGTGTCCCCCCTGCTGGAGTGCTTTGTAGAGACTCTAGCACTGAGACTTGAGCTGTGGTCTTTGCTTTAGGCTAATGATACGAGCTGGAGTCATCCTGGCTCTGAGGTTAGACTCATCTGGTATGAAAAAAGGCGAGTTCAGAACAGGCCACCCTCAGACTCTAAACAAGAATGCTGTCGCTCGGTTTATGAATTCAAGATGTCAGGTTTTACATCCCCAGATCTATTTTCTGCTATGGTTTCTATTCAAGAAGGGCTGTGCCTGTGTAATGAGTAGCAGCTGATGAGGTCTTGCAGCTCAGCATTACGCAACCAAAACCAATCACATGTTATACAGGAGCCCCTGGCATGGCACAGTGAGAAGCTCAACCTGGGGCCAGGCCCGTTTTAGGAGCCTCCACATCATTCCCGTGTCTGTCTGACATCCCTCACGTGTGTGGACAGGGACAGGTTTACTGCCTTTTTTCTCAAACATGGGGCAAGCTGTGAAACCTGGCTATCCTGTTTTTCTTTCCAAAACCTCTAAAATCTACTCTCTCAGGATGCCATGGTGTCCTCTGGGACAGAGCTGTCCTTTAGCAGTGGCTGTGCCTCATCTTCCAGGCAAGATAAGTCTTGTGGGTGCAGATAATATCTTTTATTAGATCTTTTATTTTGGTCTAATAAAAAACCTCAGTTCTCCCCACATCTGGTTCTTTCCCTTAGGGCACTGTGGGTACCAGAGCACCTAACCACCCCTCCTGGCATCAAAAAGCCCAGACCCCACATCAACCCTCCTGGCAGCAGCTAAATGAGGTCTCTCTAAATCCCCTTGATCTCCTTAATTCCCCCAAGAAAAGGATGCCAGGGAGCTGATGAGTTGATCTAGGTAAACAATGGTGTTTCACGTTCCAAGAATGATAAATAAATTGCTTCAGGTCAAACCAAAACAAATTATTTGCATTTTCTTGGCAAACTGAGGAAAAAAAAAAGAACAGATTCCTGTAGGGTCAAGACCAAATATTTTCTTCAGTCCAAACCCAAAATGTTTTATTGCATTTATTAACCTTTTCATTTAACTTTGTTTTCTTTTGATTTATATTAGTTTGTAAAACAAAAAGGCTGTTTTGTGACACGAATGGGAAAATGTCGAAATAAAACATTTTTGTATTTCAGAAAAAAACCCAATCCATTTTGTTTAGAAGATTTTGAAACAATGTGTTTTGAAATTTTTTCAGAATTCTCCTCCCACTCTTTTCTCTTTCTTTCCTTTTTTTATTTCCCCCCTCTGGCTGAAACTATTAGCTCAGATCACCCTGAATTTGCAAGGAAATTAATCTTCCAAAATCTTTAATTTCTGGCTTACTTGATGTTATTGAAAAGACCAAACTCAACCCAGATTAAACCAAATTAAAAATGCCCTCCACTACCTGTGAGAACCAGCTCTGGGTGCTGCTGTGATATGGATGGGGAGGGAAGAGCAGCTGGGTACCTCTGAAATGGACTTTGCATTGGCCCAGGACAAGGACAGTAGACAGCTCTGCCTTTAAAACCTCTGCTGCAACCATTACAGAGTTCTTCGCCCACTCTGGGGGATGTGAGTGCCAAATTGGTGTTGTCTCCTTGTCCTCCTCTTCAGCCATCCAAGTCTCCAGCAAACCTGGTTTGGCTGAAGGGGCCTCATGGTTTGCAGCTCAGCACAACATGCACGGCACCAACATCGCCCCAGACAGGTGGGAGGTGTCTGGGGCTCTGTATAATTTCCAAGAAGCACACTGCTGGTGGCAGATGGAGGGCAAGTGAGGTTGTGATCACAGAATTGTAGAATGGCTTGGATTGTAAGGTACCTCAAAGGTCATCTTGTTCCAACCCCCCTGCCATGGGCAGGGACACCTTCCACTAGGCCAGGCTGCTCAGAGCCCCATCCAACCTGGCTGTGAGCATTGTGTTTAACCCATTTCCACAAGACCCAAGGCACCCAAAGCCTGCAATGATCTCTGCCTGGAGCTGATCCTGGCTGCTTGGCCTCTCTGTGCAGCCAAATGCATTTTTGGCAGAAGCCCCCGGGGTGTCACCACCTTGGAAAGGGCAGTCCAGGATGCTCTGAGAATCACAGCAAGCTTCACCATGTGTTATGCCCTGAGACATGCAACCCTGGTTTGTGTGTCTCTAAACAGGGCAGCCTCTCCCAGCAACACCCAAAATCGAGGGAAAAAAAGAAGGAGGAAGAGAAGGAGCAGGAGCATGACCCTCAGTGAGATCACTCTCTCATATCCTATGGGCTGCGAGAGGCAAAAGCCAGCTTTGAAGACTACTGCTTTCACTCATACCCAGCTGCTGTTCAGACCTTTCTCTCTTCTCCTCTGTGCTGGTATTGCCCCTGCTCTGTTCTTGTCCACAAGAAAAATGACACGAAATATGAAAGTGAGAATAATTTAAAAAAAGAAGGGGTTTTTTTATTTCTTTGAATAAAGCAACAAAGTAGCCAACAAATTGATTCTCTGAAACTGATGGGGTGGAAGGAGTCAACTGGAAATAATTTTTGCTATATAGCTTTAAGACTATTTCCCTTAAGACCCTGGCAAGCAAGTAATATATTTTCTTTTGGATTTATAAACACCAAGTTGCCATTTTATTTCAGTATGTTTGGGCAAGTGAGAACAGATTAGTTTGTGGGACAAAGGATGGTGGCAGTGGTGGAGGGTATAAGCGTAGTTGGTGTTCTTTTACTCTGGTGGGAGAGCTCAGTGAATGCAAGGAGGGGTGTGATGGGGAGGGATGAGACTGTGTTTTGTGTGATGGTGCCCCTCACAAACATAGAAAAATGGGACATCCATGGTCCTTGCTGGCATGCAGGGAGAGCCCAGCTTTCTGCTGCTTCCACAGTGAATTTTTGGGGCTGCATCCTCTTTACTGCCAAATTTTTGCTTATTGTCTCTATATTCATGGACTACAGTACTTTCTGCCACAGTAACAGCAAAATTCAGCTACAAACTCTAGTGCAGCCCTGTTGTAGGGGTATTTGAGTGCCTTGATGGCTGTAGGCACACAACATGACTGTGAGGACAGGGAATGGTATTTCCTCCCTGAGAGCAGAATTAGAATTCCACAGAAGAATGTAGGGAGCAGCAAGTGGGAAGACGCATGGCTCAGCCATGGCACTGGTGCCTCATGGTCTGCCAGTGCCCTGCATCCCACCTTCACCAGTCATTTGGACCTGTGGGCCTCTGCCAGAGCTCTGCCATCACACCTTCTGCCAAAATTAAGTGACTCAACCAGGATCATACAGGGAGTTTGCAACAAGGGGATGAGCCCAGAATCTCCCTCCTGCCCTTCCCCTCCTTTCCTAACTGCAGTACTAGTCCTTTCCCTTTAGTCAGCTGATCCACGTGCAGCACAGTGGTGCACACATGCATTCAAGGGGCGTAGGAGAGGACTGAAGAAGGACAAAAGGAAGACACTTGATTTTGGTAACATTTTAATTTCACTTTGTACCATGTGGAATAACTGCATGCAGTGCAGAGTAGTGGAGAAATAGGCTCCCTTACCATGGGACTATTATATTACATATCCCATAAAACAAGCCCTTCATTTCGCTCATTAAAATCAGGCATGCTTGTTTGTTGGAGTTCAGCTGTACAGTATTTCTTCTATTTGTGGGTTTAGCTATAAAACCAAAAGAAAACTTTTCTTATGGTTAATTTTCCTTTTAATTGCTCATAGTAGAGTCCTTCTGACTCCAGACTATTTCTGTAATTACTGCACCACATTCTTCCCCCCTGTACCTCTTTTATAGGGTAGCAGCACTATTTGCCTCTCCTATGTCCAGAATCCTTGTTGAGATGAAGCTGTAGAAAAGTAACAACAAATTAAAGCTCTCATACTCATGTGTTTGTTATTCCTGTAGCCAAGTTGAAAATGGCCTTTTCCTTTTTTCTCCAGAAAAAAGTTTTTTAAAAATCCAATCAAGACATCTTTCTCTCAATCTGTGTCTGCAGTCAGGTGAGAGCCTGTGCTCTGGTTGCAGTGAGAGGATGGGGACTCCAAAGCACTGGGTGAGAGTTTTGCTTTGGCCTCCAAGTTTCTGTGTGGCCTGTAGCTCTTCCCAGCAGACAGGGCTTCGTGGCAGAGCAAAGTGATGCTCAGCACACCAGCCCTTCCAGGCTCCCTCTCCCAGCAGAGCTGCTTCTGTGTCCTGCTTCACGCCATAAACCCTGGCTGCATTGTCAAACCATCTGGGCAGTGTTCACAGCATTTTGTAGTTCAGCAACACCAAGTCGGTTTTCAGGGGTAGTTGGAGATGTCAGCTCTTTGGGGCAGACAAAGGACCTCATAGCAAGGCAGTGTTTGGGACGCTTTTAGTCTGCACCTCCGTTGCACAAGGAAAGCGGTGCCCTAGGTCCAACCCCAGTTATCTGTGCCTCTGCCTCTCACAACCTCTCCCCCCTTTTTTGGGGGATTATTCATGTCTCAAGTAATTTTTCCCCCTCCCCATGTGGCAGAGACTGATCTCTGCTGACAACTCTGCTCACTACAGCTATGCACAATATAAGAAAAAATTGAATTTCACTCTTTACCTGGTGCCCTGATGATTCCAAACGTGACCTCAAGTCATGGCCTCAAGACTGGAGTGAGCCAATCCACAGGACTTGGACCCTAATTTCCATCAGTCCAAACTGCACAGGATCAAATTCCCCTTGGCCCGGCTGAAGTTCAGTTTGTGCTGCCAGCAAGGTGGCAGAGGACACCCCAGGGCTGGGGAATTCCTGCTATGGATTAGCTCAGCCATGGGCAAGTATGACCAGCAATAATTCGGGTGAAATGAGTTGATGAGCTCATACCAGCTTCTACCTCTAAATTGATCTGTCCCTGTAATTACTGGAAAAGGACAGGTTTACCCAATGGAATAGCAGGTGGGACAATGAGGATAAACTCTCTCATAGCTCTGGAGGAACTGTGGAGCACTCCTTTCCAGGAAAGCACAGTGAGCCTCCATAGATGTCTGACTGCAGAGAGACAGAAGATGAGGCACAAACTGAATGCTTCACGTGGTTTGTCCCAACCAGAAGCATCCTCACAGTGGCTGGCCGTGGTGCAAAGGATGTGCTGGCCGTGCTGGCTGGGTTAGAGGCGGGTGTCTTTGGCTGCCCTGCCGTGGGACCTGCACGCCTGTGCAGGGACATTTCCCAGGCTGCACATTAGAGTCCTTGGGCAGCAGCGGCTGCAAAACCCACCTCACACCCATCCAGGGAGGGGATGAGACTCCTCCAGGGGTGTGACGCTGGGAGAGGACTCCAATGGTTCCCATTCATCACCTTGGTTGGCTGTGCATCTGGTCTCAGCTGTGGATCTCGAGCCTCCCTGCTTGTGCTTTTGCCATATGTCTCTGAGCTTGTGACAGCTTGGTTCGTGCTCCAGGGTAATGCTTATTTACTGGCAATAGGTTCAGTAGTTGCCAGGGTAGGCAAATTATTTGCAGAGTGTCTATTTCCTAATAGTCTTATAATGCAGCCCACTGTTGATAGTTTGTTTGAAAAGTCACTTTTCATATATAAACATATTCCAGTCAGTTATTATTTGCTTTTCTAACTTCTGTTATCAATAGAATTTATTATTAACACCCCTCCCCACTTCATTAGAAAATGTTGTTCTGGAATATTTGTGTGTCTGCAAATGATAAATATTGAGATTTCTGCTTTTTATATTTGTGAAAGGGCAATTCATTTATTCAAGTACTCAACTTTTGACCCGATCTTTGGAGTAGTCACTTCTGCTGGTTGAATTATTCATTGTGAATAAATTATCCCATGGATTTATCCCCCCCGTTTGTGAAGCGTATGCTGAGTAATCCTGATTTCTGAGAACAGAACCATCATTTGCGAGAATTCGCTGAATAGTTGCATATCCAATGTTTTCCACGGCAGCCACAGTCTGGTTGCCTCCTTCCCCGTCTGCTTTTCTGGAGACAGCCAGGAGACCTGCAATGGAGGGAGAAGATTAAATCCAAGACCCTGTTTTTAGGGGAAATAAGACCGCTCCTACCTACACATCAGCTTGAAGGGGCTGGGATTTAAACCCACAGCCAGTGGAGGAGATCCTATGTCCCACCTCCATCTCCTTTGCCTGAAACTGCTCTACGTCTGCATTTGGCCCAACATGTATAAGTCCTTGGGTTGGGGGGAAAAAGAAGAAAAACAGCACAAAACCTAAATATAAGCCCGTTCTGCAGAGAGTCATGCTTTCAAGCAAGGTCTTAAGGAATGTTTTTCGTCACTCCCAGTGAAATTCTAGGACTTTCATCTCTAAACGCTTGCAGAGCTGTAGATGAAAGGCTCCTGACTGGAAGAACTTGGAGCTCAGCTTTTGATCTCCTGGCTGCCTGCATGCTCGGCCCAGGAGCGCTGCTGCAGCCCTGTGTGCCTCTTCCAAAAGACAACAAGGGTTTTCTTTCCCTCTCCCCATTTAATATCATCCCAGTTTACCCAAGGGATAGACAGTTCTATTTTTTGAGGGTCAAATATTATGACAGCTTTGGATATCAATGTTCTCACAGTACCTCTGGCAGTTGTCTTCAAAAATAACTTCACTTGCCCTTTTTAAGGAATAAACTTTCCTAGATAATTTAGCTTTGATTCTTGCTGGGTTTTGGGGAGGGTTTTTCTCCGAGGGATGGGGATAGGAGCTTTGTTTATTTTTTCAGAGGAAAACTCTGGCTGTTGTGAGATGGCTCTTAAATGAAACATGGAACACTGCCAATTTTTGTGGGAGACAAACAGCCTCAAAGATGTTGAGCTATCACTTACTGTTGGAATTTGAGGGCTGAGGACTGAAAAAGTGAAATAGCAAGGATCTCCAAGGAAACGTGTGTGTGTATATCAGATTCACTTCTGGGAATGGTTTGACAAGTGAGGGCTGCTCACCATCTTAGAGGTCTTGCAGGTAAAATTAGAGAGGGAGGAGCTGATACTCCACTGTTGTATATGGTATCCTTTGCTGCTTCAGAAATGGAATGTAAACCTCTGCTATGCCAGAAATCTCTGTTCAGGAGTTGGTATTGATTTACACCCACTTAGCACTCAATTTGTGCTGGTTTAAGCGTCTGCTTAAGGCAGTGGCAAATCAGTAGAATTTTGTGGTAGTCCTAAATGGAGTAATAGTGTAATCAAGAGTAATGACCATGGAGGACTGGCTTTTTTTTTTTTTTACATGCATTTTCTCTTCCTCCTCAGTGGAAAGAGTTCTTGTGAGGAAGGACCAGCAGGTGCTCAGAGCATCTTCCCAGCAGAGTGGTGCTCTCACATCTCCAATGGCCAAATAGATTCTTCTTCCCATGCTCTATGTTAAAACCCTTCATAAAACAATCCTCTGCCTCTACAAGCTTTGACTCCAAAGTAACTTAAATGCAGAAAGCTGGTTTGAATTAGAAGGAAAAGTGTATTTTAAGAGCATTTCAGCTAATACATCCCAAAGCCTCCTACAGAGGAGACAAGTTGTATTTTTGCACCTGCTGTGTTACTGAGGGGAACTCCCAGGGATTGCTCTGATCAAGTCATGTTAATGCTCAGTTTTAACCATCTCAATTTGGACTTATGACAATTATCACTAATACATTACATGCATTTGTAAGCCCTGTTGAGTCAGACCCTATGTCTCCAGTAGTGAGAGGGAGTAAACTAGTTATAACTCGGATGTGAGGGAAAATACTGCAGTGCCATGCCATGACTCTCTGGATACATTTAGCAAAGTGGTTAACGAAACAAGGGGTAACTTGCCTTGCATTAGTTGTGCCATTTCTGGGATTATGCTGGGAGCACATCTGCTCACTCCTACAGGACTCCTACCTTTCCCCCACTGACGGACAAGACACAGGTTGTCTCTACCTCCCTAAGCCTCTCCAGCGTTTCTCTTTATTCTCACACTGGGGCTCCTTCCAGGCTTCCTCAAAATCCCTGCAAGGGTATGGGATGTTCACCAGTGTTCAGAGGAGTCAGTGAGTGAAATACCTTAGAGTCAGCACAGATTTAGCCCTCCAGCCCCAAGCACCTGGTGAATGGAAAAGGCTGTGCTCATCCCATGTGTCTCTTCTCACACTGAGCCCAAATTCAGTTGCCCTCTTTGCTGCAGGATTCTTAGCACAGGTGTCAGTAGCCCACTTTTTCTTCCCTCTGTTTCGTAAGTTCAGCAGCACTGTGCCTCTCTTGGGGACTCTGAGGACACTCCAGGAGTACTTGGTTGCTGCTGTAATGGCACCCACATAATTCCTTGCACCCTGTGTGCACTGAAGGCACAGAGACAAAATCCCATTCCAAAAATTAATTGCGTCAAATGCTGTGGAGTTTTGCTTAAACTCCCCTTTCAGATTTATAAGCCTGACAAAAACAATTTCTTCCCAGCTTGCTGGCCATCTGCTGATCCTCTATAAATATAGCTGATACTGTGCTTTGTCTTAAAAAGGAAAAACACACACATTTACACACACAACCTTAAGGGTATGGTGCCAATGAAAGGTATTAGGAAATAGAGCTGGCCAGGACCCATGAATCCCACAGAAGAACACTATGGCTGGATGTGCTGTGGGATCAATTTTCTCTGGTAAGAGCTGAATAGACTTCCAAAAGAGCCTGACTTACCCAGTAAAGGCCACATTAGTGACATTGCTAGTCTTTCCTGGTAGGATTTAGCATCCCTGTGGGTGGTTTCACTCAACTCAACTTTCAACTTACCAGCAAAGTGTCATGTGGCTTGAGGATTGTGACCCACGTCAAAGAA
>WBMZ01012965.1:0-55589 GCA_013400975.1 Atrichornis clamosus
AGTCCAACAGGCTTCTTTCCGGCCCCGGAGAGGTTGCTGCCCTCACACACACGCACACACCGTTCCCCACCTCCTTTTGTGTTTTTCAAAACCGTATCAAACACTCGGCCTGGGTGATCAACTATCCCTTTGTGTCTTGATCACCTGTCATTTACATATGGGGACTACACCCCGCTTCTGCCAGCTGTCTCCCTGGTAATCGACTGGAAGAAAGAAAGAAAAAAAAATTCACTAAGAAATGCAAACCCACCACATCTGTAAGAAACTGGACCAATGGTATCTTACGCTGCTTCTTGAGAGTTGCTTTTAACCCATGAAATTACAAACAAGCTTGAATAGGAAAGTAATGCACAGTGCAGTGCTTCTGCCAAAATATAGGGCCGTTATCAATTTTGCCATTACAAAGGGAGCAATATGAACCAAAATTCTTAGGATTTTCCTAAGTTTTGGGTTATGGGGTTTTTTTAATTATTGTTTTGGGTTTTGGTTTGGGGAATTTTTTGGTTTAGTCTTTTTTTAACCTCTTTCTGGCTCCATTTTCCTGAACCAGCCACAAGATTATGCTATTCTTGATGGTATAAAATAAATAGTGACATCTGAACATGGATTTTTCCTTATTTGTTTCAGCGGATCACAAATATGTGGAATTTGACTTCCTTATCAATGGCCAGTTCTTGCGTATGCCGCTGGTCGCACACATGGAAATGGAAAATATTTCCACGGTAAGTCACACTCAGTTTCTCCCCTTGGATAGTAGAACAGACTTAGCCAGTGTACTTCAATCTGATTTAGGTATTACACTATCATCTAGGCAGATTTCCTTGCTCAGTTTTCTGACTTTCCCAGGAGAATTCCTTGTATTTTTAAATCCATTCTGAACTGCAAAGTGATTGGAGACTATGGACTGAGCAGTGTAAGGAACATGATTATCCAATCTGTTGTCTGTATACAGTTCAGAGGGGAAATTCTTGTCTTACTCAGTTCATCATTAATATATTTTTGTCTCTTACATTGGGGGATAAGGGGGAAGGTTAATATTACCTCTAGAAAATGTTGTGAAGTGTTTTAGACACCAGTTTTGTATTAGTAAACATAGAAGAGGAATGTAAGAAGAGAGAAATTATTTGCTTTTGCTTCCAGCTTGCTGTTAATAGTAATTTGATAAAAATATGGAAAGCAATATAATTTACACTTTTTTTCTAAATATTTTAGTTCCACTGATGTGGCAAAGAATTTTTATGCCAAGATCTTTGCTCAATAAACTAGTATATTTGTACCACACTACAGTTAAATTTTACTGTTATTGATTAAAAAAACAAAACTACCCAAAATCACTAAATAAGTATTTTGTCTGTGAGCTCAGGAAGAAGTGGTGGAAATAGAGTATGTGGAGAAATACATGGCCCCTCAGCCAGAAGAATGCATCTTACATGATGACTGGATCAGTTCTGTTCAAGCCACTGAAGAATGGTACTACACTAAGCCAATTCTGAGTTTTGTCTTGCTTACTTCTGTCCCTCCATGGTGTCAAATGAAGTGGTATTCTCTCTTTCATAATCTGTTGGGTGGGGTTTTCCCCCTCTTTGCTGTGTTTCCTTGGTTTTTTTAACCTGTAAAGTCAGTCAGCTACTTGCTTTTGTAAGCAGTTCACTGACAGTGACTTTAACACAAGTAGAAAACAGAGACACTGAACATGAGATACTGCTTATACAGATGAACAAAACAAATGCTGTTTACTATCCTTCTCTTAAAAGACAGCAAGATTTCCTCATCTCTCTCTTTTTTGCTTAAACCCTTGACTTCCAATGTGACACCCATTAGCAACAAATGGAATAGCATACCTTTATGCAAGCTTTTCTTCAAAAAAAGCCAAAGAGCCGTCATTATCTTTTTGTACTCTGTTTTCACATTCATTTTCTAAGCAACTAGGTGATGTTCATATATTAAGTAATGGTTTGAAAATACTTTGAGAACCTCTGGTAACATGCTACAAACAACAAATTAAATTTTAAATTACGCAAATTATATAAGGAGTCTTAAGTCTTGCCTACCACAACATGCAGGACTCTCACTGCTTTTCTTTCTGGCCTGTACTCCTGCCCTCCCAGTTGCAGGCTTTACTGAAGCTTTGCCTGTAACAAAAATTTGTTTACTCTTTCAAGCTGTATCTTTTAAACAGAGTGTTGTGCTAATATTTTTTCAAGTTTCTGGTGGAGGCTTTATTTCATAAAAACATTGTTGATCTTAAAGACAGTGATGTTTCAAATTCTGCGCCCTGTAGGATATTAACTGGCTGCTATGATCAGACTGCTCGAATCTGGTCTGTGGAAGGAAAATCCATCATGACAATAGCTGGGCATACAGAAGTAGTGAAGGATGTGGCGTGGGTGAAGCAAGGTCAGTATATGTATTAGGAGAGTAGTAATAGTTTGATTTATTGGGGAGAAATGTCAGCATTCCTCAACTATGAATATTTAATTATCTAAATGTAATTATTTCAATCTCTGACAGTGGTGTTAGAAGTGAAGTCATGGTGCGCACAAAATAGTCCTCCAACAGTAATGAATATAGTTACTTCAAAATGTAAGATGTCTATTCACCTTGCAGTGAGCCTTCATTAGCAAATACTGGTATACGTAGTTACATTAATTGTACTTGCAGGGTAACTTAATGTAAACTGAAATACATATGAGTTTCTATCTATCTGCTATTTCTTCTAGGAGTAGAATGATTATTTACAAAGACTTTGGAAAGCTGAGTTGGGTGTGAGCATAACTTTTTACTTCCTCAGATAGTTTATCGTGCCTGATACTCAGTGCTTCTATGGACCAAACTGTCCTGCTGTGGGAGTGGAACGTGGAGAAAAACAAAGTGAAAGCCCTTCACTGCTGCAGGGGACACGCTGGGAGTGTAGAGTCCGTGGCTGTCGATTGTACGAGAACCAAAGTGAGTGACTCCTGGAAAGAAACCTTTGTATTTTGGGATGTTAGCAGGCCATACCTCAAAAATCCTCTTTTTGTCCCTCCATAGGTACTCGTCATCATTTTTTTATGACTGACACACTCATAATTTTCCAGTCTTGTTATAAGTGGTGGTTAATGAGAATTAGGAGTGTTACATCAATGCTAAGCCATAGAATCACAGAATCACTTAGGTTGGAAAACAAGTTTAATGTTTATTTTGAAGTATATTCTACTTTAAATGCACGTGAATTTTGTGCTGTAATGACTAATTTCAAATTTCACCTAAATTTTCATGGTGGTTTTGGTGGGAAAAGATTTCAAGTGTACTTGGAAAAAGCAGGTGGTAGAGGTTCTTTCCCTTCATCCAGGAATTCAAAAGTTATGAGCAATCCCTCCAAAGGTGAAGTCTTTACTAGCAGCTCGATCAGACAGGTTAAATTAAAATCTTTTGGTGCTGAAGAAAGTAGATATTTCATAGATATTTTTCCTAAAAAGGTAATTAAAATAATAATTTGATGTATGCTAGACATTTTGGGGGGTTTCTTTTTAGGAGCCCAGCACTGCTCTTCATGTGTTATAACCCACTGGTTAGTTTTTCAAGCAGGTTTCTCTTCCAGGTTCTGTCTGGATTAACTTTTAACAAAATGTTTCTGTTTATACAGTTCTGCAGTGGATCCTGGGATAAGATGTTAAAGATCTGGTCTGCAGGTAAGATGTAAGTTTGTAAGGCTATACATCACTATCCTGAGTTACTGGTTTGGTTAATGACACAATTTCAGATCTGGTTATCTGCATGATGTTTGTAGGCACCGTAAATACGGAGATTTGCTTAATTACTTATGTGGAGATGGAATTCAAAAACATCTAGCTCAAGTCTGTCTGTCTTCTGTCACAGTACCTACAGATGAAGAGGATGAAATGGAAGAAGCAGCTAACAGACCACGGAAGAAGCAGAAAACTGAACAGTTGGGACTAACAAGGGTAAGATGAGCTTCAGGTGTGCTCAGGAGTTTTCTTTAGAAGTGTGGCCACAACGAATAATTTCTCTTTGTTAAAGGGGACTATATGAAAACTTCTGCAGATATGTCTCAGGCTAATCAGGCATATTTTTATTTGTTGAAATAATAGAATTTTTGATGATATTCAATCAAATCTGTCACCATTAAATTCTAGACTCCCCTGGCAACCCTCTCTGGCCACACAGAAGCTGTCTCCTCTGTGCTGTGGTCAGATGCTGAAGAAATTTGCAGTGCATCATGGGACCACACCATTAAACTCTGGGATGCTGAGACTGGAGATCTCAAATCAACTTTGGTGAGATCATTATATTCTCTCTGTAGGTTCAGCTGAAGTCCAGCTCAGAATAAAAAAACCAAAAAAAGCTGTGCAAAATAGTAGCTCCTCTCAGAATTACTATTTTCTTTTCTGACAGACAGGAAACAAAGTGTTTAATTCTGTCTCCTTCTCACCACTGTGTCGACGTCTCGCTTCAGGGAGCACTGACAGACATATCAGACTCTGGGACCCTCGCAGCAAAGGTGATCTAAAACTTGTATGGTCTCAAAGACGTTTTTCAAAATCAGAACTTTTTCCTGTTGAGAGACATCTCACAAACTGTTTTCTGGTCCTTCTGCTTGAAACCAGCTATTTGGGGGCTTTCATTAAATAAATTTTTGTTTGACTTTAAAAAAAAAAATCTTTGAAAAGAAAGTTTAGTGGCAAGAAAATACATTTTGAGGGGTTTGGGTTGGTTTTGGGTTTTTTGTTTGGTTGGGTTTTTACTTTCCCAGAACTTGCGTGGCTTATATTTTTGTTCATTTTATTTAAAGTTCACTTTGATTTCTGAAGTTATGAGTTACTGGTGGGAGAGATACTTAACTTGAACACAAGTTGCTGACTGTTCTTCTTACTGGAGTTTGTATGCAGCTTAAAAGTGCTGGTTTCAGCTGGCATCTACTGATGTCTGTGTTTTTTTCTCCTTCTGTTCAGATGGCTCCTTGGTCCTCCTGTCTCTGACTTCTCACACAGGCTGGGTGACATCTGTGAAGTGGTCACCTACCCACGAGCATCAGCTGATCTCTGGTTCTTTGGACAACATTGTGAAGCTTTGGGACACAAGGAGGTAAAAGAAACCCGTGTTGCTGTTCAAAGGCACATAAGGTTACAGGGTGAGCTACCCTCATGAAATAGCAAAAGCAGGCATTGGAAACTCCTGTGGTGTTTGTGAAAACCCTCTGGGTTTTGGGAGTCAACCGCATAATGAAAGGGAGAAAAATACTTGTAGTCTACCAGAGGGCTGGAAAACACACACAGTTGAGCTGCATCCACACATGGAAGAAGGAGACTGTAACAAACTCTTCCTAACAACTGATTGAATTTCAGTCTCAAAGTAGTTTGCAAGCAGATGAAAAATGTTGCTGCTTTTCTCTTTGGGGATGTAGGAAAAGATAACACTAATGTGAGCAGCTCTGGAAAAAGCAGAGAACACATCACAAATGGTAGATATCTATACTCTCAAAGTGTTTATAACTGCTTGACCACATCTGTTTGATAGCATTGTGATAGTATTTCTTCCAGGGACCAGTTGTTTTCTGTGATTGCTCACAACTTCAAACCTGTTTTTTCTAGTTGCAAAGCTCCTCTGTATGACTTGGCTGCTCATGAAGACAAGGTTTTCTGTGTGGACTGGACAGAGGCAGGGGTAAGAATCTGAAGAGCAAGTTACTTCATTTATATGCATGGTGTTTAAGAAGAGAGCTAAAAGCAGTCATGGACTGTTTCTTCCTTTATGCTTAAAGCATAAGAGAACAGGAAGTTGTAGTTGTGCTGTGGTTGATACTGAGTTGATAACTGGGTGGTGCTGTCATATGCACAGCAGCTTGTCCCCACACTGCAGAGGAGCAGGGTGGGAGCTGAAGCTCTGTAGCATTAACTGAGCTGTGAAGCACTTTACTGATACTCCAAACAAGGGGAGACACGAGCACCTTGCTCAGAAAACACGTCCCAAGGTACTGTGTTCTGCCATTGGGACTAAAGCAGCAGCATGAAGTGGCAGCTGGGGCATGGCGGTACATGTAGAAGGGAGAAACTATGCAATCCTCTATAGCAGGCTGTTCTGCTACTGCAGTGGTACACATGTATTTAAAGGGACCAAAAAACCCCATTTTGTTAATGTTCAAGATTCTTAGTGTGACTCCTGTTCTCAGTAATAAGTCAGGAAAAGCTTTAGCAACTTTCCTACAAAAACTTCACTTTTTTTTTTAAGAGGAGGGTAAGAGACAAAGTTGCTTCTGCACTTTGATTCTGGGTTTTGGTCATGCATTAATAGTTCATTATTCATTACTACTTTTTATGTCTTCAGAGGAAAGCAAAATTGAGTCCTTAACTTTTGTGTACTTATGTCGCTTAGTTCTGATATTAATCACAGTCTCCTTTTCTCATCAGTTGTTACTGAGTGGAGGAGCAGACAACAAACTGTATTGCTACAGATACCCAGCTACAGCCTCTGATGTTGGGGCATGAAGGTCAACAGGCAGAAGACCTTTTTTTTAAAAGTAAAGATTTTTGTAGCAGTTGCTCTCTATTAGCATCTCTATACAATCAACATCTGAAGAAAGGAGGAGTTTGTTGCTCAGAGAGCCGTTGTTCCTGGTTTTGTATTGGTAACCTATATCCATATTTGTCACAGAAAAATAGCAAAACCCAAATGGGATTCATGTGAAACAAAGCAAGGGTCATTTCCTCCCTTTTAATGACTTCGAATTAACATCTTTTAAATTACTATTTGTATAGCTCTTTTAATAAGAAGCAAACTGTTGCTGATACTTAGAGAAAGAACACTCACTGACTAAATTATTTTTTGAATTTACCTGCTTTCCCTTGAAAAAATAATAAAGCTTTTTTCAACAGTCCATTGGTTTAGTGCATCATTTCAGGTAAAAATGAGTTTTCAGCTCTCCTCTCAGTGTGGCTGATGGCAGTTCTCACTATTTGGTCCTTAATTGGTGAACCCCGGCTTCTTTCTAGGATGCAGACTTGATATGGTTGCAGTGCAAATGGCATGATGTTGAGGAACTTGACAGATTTACTGACAGATGAAATACTCCATTTTTTTGCTGCTCATACATTAGGGCTGTAGATTATAAGAATGTGCCAGCCTTGTACCATGGTACATGTTGTGTTGCAGTACAACTAAGGTGGTATCTTGGTGCTAAAAGCAGATGTATGGAAATAAGTGGAGAATCACACAGAGAGGGCAGAAGAATAAGTAATTTGTTCTTAGAAAGAACAGATACAAAACGTTGCAGTAGCTCTTAGGTTGATAGAAGGTAAGTACTGTTCAAACATGCTCAATTTCCCTGCTGGAGGTTTTGCTTCAAGTTCATCATTTAAATGAAAAAAGCTTTTACTGCAGAGCTTGTCAGATGCCGTAGATGTGATGTTAAACCAGCACATAGTTTAACAATGTGGAAACCAAACCTGAATATCCTCACTAATGTCTTGGCTTTCAATCAATATAAGACCTGTACAGCAAAACCAAGTCAAATGCGTAAATTAGTAATTTTACTTTGAAGAGTGAAAACTGTGATCTCCTGGTTTATAATATTGCAAGTTCTGAGTAAGGAGTTTGAGAAATACCAGAGAAAAACCTGTGTTGAAAATGGCAAAGGTACAGGGGACGAATCTCTGATCCCTTTGCTCTGCAAGTGAAGTACTGCAAGTACCAGACTATTAACAAATGCTGCTTACAAGGAATTGGTGTCTTGCTACCATCTTATTATCCATGTGCAAAGGCAAGTATGTTTGTCCTTTCTAAAGCAATGTGTGCTATCCTCGCTTTATATAGCAGCTGATTATATTTTTTCTTCTTTAAACTTGATTCCTTTAAAACATTGCCACCTTACTCTAGAAACTGGAACTTGCATGACAGTCTGAATAGCTATTTTATTTTGTAAACTAACCAAGAATACAGAGCATCTTTTGAGAAGGAGCATGCAGCACTCTTGTCCCCACTGTTATGGATTTGTGTAACTTCACATGCACACTTGTGGATATGCCAGTCTATTCTAGTAATCATTGGCCTACTGTTCATGAAAGTTTCAAAAAAATCTCTACCTTTTTAGTATTAAAACAGAAGAGAGCAATATTCTCCTTAGGTAATCCTGTATCCAGCACACTTACCTTTTGGAGGTCTTAACCAAGTAAAGAGATGTTCCTAGGGGAAAACAAAGACAGTGGAAGAAGTTTAGGAACTAGTTTGCTTCATTTCAAGACTCCCAGTGACAATTTCATCTAAAGTCTTGAGTTATTTTGTGTATTATGTTTATTACACTCTTTTCAGTTTTTCTTTTAGATAAATTATGCCTGATCATGGCTTTTAGAATTACTTTTAGAATTACTGTGGCATTTTACAGTCAGAGAGCTGGGGAGCACCTCCAGCCAATTACGTAGTTGATAGAAATAAGTGGGTTCCCCTTATCTGCATAAGTCTAAAGACTCATGAATGCAAGATAGGTAACCTTAATACGGTTTTCTTGCCTTCCCAGAGAGGTTTACAAAACACTTTTAAAAAGGTCATGTCACTTGAAGTGTCGGCTTATCTTACTCTAGTATTATTTAGACTTAAGAAAACCCGGCTAGCATTAGTTGTTACAGCTTCAAACATTGAATCCATTAGTTCTGCTACACTTATCACTTGTAATAAATACACAGAATGTACCTAGAAAGGCAGGTTTTGATGGACCACAGTTAGGAGCATTTTTACACCCTCCCCTTTGGTTTGGAAGAGTACTGTTGCTGACAAAGAAGCAACTAAGTAAAACATATTAACATGAAGTGATATCAGCCTAAGTACAACATATTTTTGGAATATATCTGTATTACCACTGTTCATAAATTATCCTGAAATCTACAAAAATGCTTTTTAGATTTAGCTGCCTGACAGTTGTTTGGATAATCTGTAATCTTAAATAAAATGTTTCTACTCAAACACACAATCCTTCAATTTAAAATAATGATATGAAATTACAGTGGCCAGTGTGAGTGCAATAAAAGACACACATTAAAAGCCTTAGTTTAAGACAAGGGTTCACCTGCTTGGTCCCTGGTTTAGCATCACACTTGCATTTTCCGTTCATGTGTTTCCTTTTACCCAGCTGGTTCTTTGAATTTTCTTCTTGCTTTGAGACTTTCATCTCTGATTCAGGACAGTTGCCATCCATCTCCTACAGCCAGCCTTGGCAGAGCACTGTTTTTTCTCTCTTGTTGGCATTTGGTTTATTTTTTTAATCCGAGTCTTCTCTCAACTATGAAATTGAATTAAAAACGAGGCGAGGGGGAAGGAAACAGCAAATATTCCCGAACGGGTGTGTCTGGATAATGCCATTCCCTGTGGCACCACCCACAAGATCAGCACCTTCTCCATAAACCTTGTGGATGCCCACAGGGCAGGGCCTGTCAGCTCACCCCCAGCACTGCTGACAGCGGCCTCGATCCCCAGGGCAGCCACGGCTGTGAGACCCCCAAAGGCACCTCACAGGCCTGCTCCCCAGCAACGCTCTGCTGCGGGACCCCTCCCCGCCCGTGAGCTGCCGAGCGCTCGGCAGGCGCAGGCCAGGCCAGGCCAGGTCAGCAGGAGACTCCAAGTTTTTAGGCTGCATTCTTTAAGGAGTTTGGGCCAGCGATGCAGATCTCCAGCCGGCACTGCTCTGCTGTTCCGTTCAACACACAGTCCAGAGCCCGGGGTGAGGTTTGTCCTTAATCAAGATAAACTCACAGAGGCTTAAATTAGTTTTATATAGACTGATAAATTTCCAGTATAAACTCAACATACTGCTCGAGATTTTAGCACACATACCTTAGGAAATAGATCTAACCACATACACTTAAAGTGATTTCTACAATTTAAACAAAAATATTTCAGAGATCAGAAGAAAAAACTTACACAGAGAAAGGAATACACTTTAAATGAAAACTCCTGCGATATGAAGTTTCCTCCTGCATTTTCTGACATATCTGCAACAGAAAGCACTAGATAGGACCATACATGGATTTCTCAAAGGAAAAATACACACTTCTGTTACACTCTTAATTTAAGTTTTGTTAATTATCAACTTATTAATTAAATGTGGATATAACTCTTAGAATTCCAGAATTTTAAGCATTTTTCTCAACACTGAATTAACGGAGGGTACAAAGTTATTGTGTGATTCTAAATATTATTCTTAAAGAACCAAACAACCCCCCCAGACAACAACAAACAAAAGTCCCAAACAAGCAGTAGATGTGATCTAGGCAGATCTGTTCCATGACCTCACTGAAATTTCAGCATGAGCTCTTTTCCCTTGCTGTGGGAAAGGCAAAAGGTTTTATCAGATTAAAACTTAATGAGAACAAGGTCAACACACTACTCTCTGTCAGAATGGGGCTGCCAAGCCAGCCCTCACGTGCCTCAGTCCAGGGGAAACTGCAGTTTATGGATTATCACCCTGCTTGAGCTAGAGCAGCACAAGGGTACCGTGAGCTGCATTTATTGGCTAACCTTGCTTACCTTGCAAATTATATGCCAAAAAAAAGCTCAATCAAGTTTGAATCACCAATTTTATTTAATGTAAGCACATTGGCAGAGATCTCGAATTACAGGCAAAACTTGGGTTGAAATTAATTGTTGTGAAAACGAATTTAAATTGTCCTGTAAATTGAAAGAAATTAGTGGCTTTTCAGCTGCCAATGAGAATCTGGCTGAGTCTGGTCTAGGAAAGACAGCTGCTCAGTCTGGATGAGTCTATCAAGCCATCCAAATCAAGACATGTACTGTAAGGAATGCTGAAAATGTAACTCAAACCACAAAAATGTAAATTTCTGTATAAATTTCAATATTCATACTCAAAACTTCAAATGTCAATTTTCCAGGTCTTTGCAATTTATTCCACTGGACAGCTAGTAGCCTGTGATCCACAGGGAATTTCAGTACAAGTTTAAAATACTCTAAAACTAAATAAACATTGAAATAAATGCTCTGTGATTGCTACTGACACTTTGAGCCTATAATGTGTAATTTAAGCAAAGAAGTTTCTTTAAATGTTTGAACTTATCTCTGAATGCAAACCAGAATTCACAAAAAGCTGTAGGGAGAAACTTAATATGCCAATTATAGCAAAACATCCCAATAATCTATACTGCTTCTCCAAGAGAGTCCCCCTCATCATGCTTCCTACTGTCTGTGGTTATAAATTTAGAATAAGGAAGTTCTGGTCTTCAGTCAGACTCACAGCTGCTCTAAACTGCATGTGAAAGACAGCTGAAAACCCTTGGAAGAGCATTCAGGAAATGCTCTGTGAATTAATTCCTCTCCTTTAACTATCCCAGTTCTTGGAAACTAATCAAGTTTGTTATTACATACACGTGTACAAACCAGAGGTCTCTCATGCATTTCTGCTCACAAGACAGGTCAACAAACCACCCGACAAAATGCAGAAATAAACATTGGAAATTGAAAAAATTCACCAAAGAATGAAAATGAATATGTGGTAACATCTAATGCAGAGCTGGATGCCAAATTAGAGATAAACCTATGGACCATGAGCAGAGTTGGTATGAACTGATATGCAGAATATGAATACATGCAAATGATGTTTTCCCTGCCACTAACAAGTACTAGTTACCTTCAACAGGGCAGCCTCAGTCACCTGTATCATTTGAAGAACCAAAAAAATGGTATCTAGTGTTAGAACGACATTATTGTTCTCTGAAGCTGTTCAGCACCAGAGAGGAAGGCCATCTTAAGCTATTCTCCACTCCAAATGGTGTCACTACCACATCTGTGCACACACCCCTGCACTCACCCACCATTTGGTGGAACAGCTTAGCAGGGTTTGAGTTCACTGCAGTAACCCACGTGTTACCTTTGGTACCAGAGTCTGCCAGGCAGGCTGAGAATTCTTTGTCACATGGACTTGTTTGGGGATCGGGAGGATGACAACAACAAATAAGCTACACACTCCTTTTTTAAGTGCTTGCGGCACTGAAGGCTACTGGGTGACAAATTCCTCATTAGTGTGATTCCAAGCCTTAGGCACAGAGCTGATGGAACAGTGGCTGTGGACACCCAGAGCCATCTGCTCAAGGCACGGGCTTTGAACCAAAGTCTGAAAGGTGAGGAGGCACGGGTGTGCGTCAGTGGGAAGTGCTATTCATACTAGGATGGTTGGGATTCACAAAAACACCTTCCTATGCATTCACAATAAACATGTTTTCTAATGTTCCCTGTTAAAGATAGTAATTTGTTTTCTAATTTAAAGAGCACAAACTTTCCATCTCTCTCCCATTCTCTTCCTTTCAGGTCTTGCATCAACTTTAGCCCAAGTGTGGGAATGTTTGTGCAAATTTGAAAAAACTTTTTGATCTTAAAAAAAATAAAAAATAAATCAGTCAAAATCTGACAGAATTTCCCTGAGTTCCGTAACAGACCTGAATGTGTCTGTATGCTTTTAAGATCACAATGATCTTTGACTCTTGTGTTCTTAATTTCAGATGAGAGATCTTCTCTTTCAGCAGATCTTGGACTGGTAGTTTGTTATTTTGGTGGACTATGAGCATAGGATGAGGTGTTAGAATTCACTGGCAGTAGGTTTTTAATACTTGCAGTAGGGATCAGGTGTACTTCTTGGTGTTACACAAAAGATCTTGTTTCCATCTTACATCTATATGCAAACAGTCTTCTTGATTTGAAAGATTTGAAAGGATTTGAAAGAATCATAGATTTAATAATCATAACGTTTTGCCTTTATGTTTAAGAGTATACAGAGACCCTCAATGGATGGACTCTGTTGCTTCTCAGAAAACAGTACTTATCTCCTGCAGCTACAGCACTAAACAAAGTGTTTCCTAGATCTAAACAGCACAAATTTAAACAGATTCTGGTTTCAGCTACCTTGCTGTGATTCCAGAACATGTTAGTTAAGACAGTGAAGCCTATCAAAATCAATGGAATTAATACAGATTTACAGAGGAGCTTACATGCAGCCTACCTGAATGTAATTTACAACAATTAGATCTTATATCTTAATGTAGCTGAAAACTGAGTCAGAACCAGTCACCAAAAAATCAACTATTCCACGTCAGTGAAGCTTTTTGTGAAAGGAAATAAATAAGGTTTGTCTTCATAGTAACTAAGCTTTGGACAGAATGGTGAGGGGGAGGAGATGGTTTTCCTCCCCTTCTTATCCAATCTAAACAGACGAATCAAAACAACTGATGTTTAGTATGATACTGGCACCACAGAATCTGGCATGAACTCACTGAAAATGAGAAGATGAAGAGACTACAGCTTCCCTGTTGCAGTTTTCCATTCTCTAGTCTGCTGTGATTTAAATGTGCAAGTACAAATAGTCATGTTAAAAAGAAGCCATCACTTTTGCAAGGAGACCAGTTTCCAACCTGTGCACCATCCCACCATTCACCATTCTGAACCTCTGCAGTATCTACAGGTATTGCTTGCTAGGTGAAAACAGAGGATTATGAGATATAAAATTTGATCTGACCAGATCATTCTTGGGAATAATAATATTAGACTACATACCAGAGAAGTCTGTCTTAATGAAAGGAATCCCTATTTCGAATATTTTCTCAGCCTACTGCAGTATAATGCAGCAACTGAAAAATATTTTCACTTTTTGGATATCTGAATTGTAATCTCTCATATCTTGGCAGACACATTTGAAGGTAGTAATTTTGCTTAGCTAGCTCAAGTGTTGCTTTTGCCATTTCCTACCATCCTTCTCTATTTATTTTTTATAATTTATGACACAAGAGTTTCTAGGGCTGCTATTAAAAAAAGTTAGAAACATAAGCTTTTTTCATTTCCCTCTGCAGCAGTATCCTCTTGCCATTTATCCTCATTATTTTGCTACCCATTCTATGTTTTATAAGCAAAGTATCTAATTTCTTATTCCTCACAGGAGTATCAAGATCAGGAAGGTAAAAGTCTTCCTCTTTATAAATAGATCAGGTTAAGACCTTTAGTCTAACATTCCAATATAGCAGACAATCTGAGTGCGTAATGCATTGCCACTACATTTCTGCTCCCACTCACATCACTCACTACATTGCGACACCAGGGCCATTACAGCAGGCAGTATTTGCCTTTGACACACCTTTTTGTCATTTACATTTACTCTGCATATGCCTGTGCTGTCAGTTTTCCCCCCACCTTTAGAGGAACCAGCGAGCACCTGAAGAACAGAGGTAAGTTAAAAGGAAGCACAGCTCAGGTGATAAGCAGCAGTCCACCGGCAGGGCTCTGCGAAGAACCACGACCCACAGTCAGATGTCTGCACCCCTGTAGTTTGAGCCACCATCCGTTCTCTAGGAGCTAATCCTCCCTCCACGTTTGCACTCCTAATTATGCTTGATAAAAGGCACAAGTAGCTCGAACTCTTCTCTGAGTTTTGTCTTGATTGCATTTCATAAATGGCCTACAAGTAGCACTCAGCACTTGTCAGCAGCCAAGTTTCACTCTTGTTCCAAACAGAAAAGTCATCTGCTCATGTCAAGCTAGAATCTGGTTTAGTCTTTGAATGTGATTCTGCCTGTATTGCACTGCTGCCCAGGGAAATGCTTACTGAAACAAGACCTCCACAGAAGTACCCTGATGACCTCTAAAGAAGAATTTTGTTCAACTTGCAGTTTCTGTTCTTTTTGTTGCTGGGAGATAAAAGAATGTTGTTATATATTAAATTTTCTAGTTTTACATGCATATTGCTTATTTACATGCTTATACAATTTAATGTTATAGTTTAACTGATTATATCCATAAAATAATAAATCAACAATTTCTTTCTAAAAAGTGTTTGGGCTTTTGTTTAATGTTCTTCCATTCAAATGACCTGTACAGATATCTACTTACTGAGTAGAGGAATAGTGGGGAATACTGGTAGGGACTTTATGGTACCACATATGGCAAGAAGCTTATCCTAGTTTCATGTTCTTCTTTCTTTCCTACTTCTTTTTAGTATTCTTATTATTGAAATAAGCACTGAATATGTAACATTAGGGATATATAATATCTCTCTCTCTAGGTAGATACTTATACAGTGTAACATCAGGGTACATTAAAACATTTATGGTCTCCTGAGGCATTCACTGCTTCCGACTGACCACTGAGAGAGCAGGTTTGAGATTTTATGAAAAAATACATTAATGCTGCATTTTCACAACTAGAAGATCGCAAAGTCCTCTGTTAAGTATTCAATCTAATTATACTTTGCAAGACCTATTACCAAAGCTGCAATTGTAATGAAGAAAGAGCTTTATAACCCTTGAAAACTTCAATGGCACATTATACTAAAAAAATAATAATTTTGGATTAAAAAGGATTTTATGTCTTTCCAATTAAAAAATTAAATGCCAGCATAACAATATGTAATTGCTCATGTGCTATTTATTATAAATCATACAGTGTAAAATGACTAGTTAAATAGAAAGTTTGTGGAAGAGAAATTTCCCCTCCCTTGCACCTTCACCTCTTGATCCCTACAAAATCATCACCACCAAAATCACCCTGGGATAGTAAAATCAGTATTTTACAGATATATCAAGAATATTTATGGGAAATGGTTTTGAAACAATTATTTAAAATTACATTGCAACTGCACAGCCTTTCAAACTGCTGTCTGCTGTTTATAATGAGCATTTCAAAAGTGTTAAACGTTCAAAATTCTTTTAAAATGTTTAAGAACATATACATAAAAACATATACACATGCTTTCTCATTTATTTTTAACTTTTTGCATTTTGTGTAATTAGGGAATTATTTAGATATGTATTATAATTTATATATAAATATATTTAGCTATTATGATTTTTTTTTCTAAGCTTCCATGAATCTCAAAAAAAGAAACAGAAAATTTAATTTTATAAAACTCCTGGAAACAGTACTAGGAAAGTCTTCTTAAATCCCAGAGTTCAATTAAAGACATTTTAGTAAAAAACCAGCAAAACCCACTAGATTTAATAATATGGTAAAATATTCACATTCATCTTTCCTTGTAGCATACCTATATATCCCTTAGCCATTTTTTCTTCCCAACACCTATCATTTCACCACTGTTCCACATGAAGTCTAACATATACATTAGTAACTTATTTTTTTAATTTGCTCTTCCCCCAGCCCCAGGCATACCACATCTAACAGCAAATGTTATCAAACCCTGAAGGTCTTCTTATGCACCTTATCAGTTTGAACAACGTGCTGGTTCTGCTACCCCCAGAGTACTCATGATAAAAATAGGCAATGAATTGGAATTGCCACACATTTTATTTTTCAATTACTTCTATTTTATAGCCATGTCTGAAGTAGAAAATAAGCTAGGGCTTTTATCAATGTCTCAGGCAGATCACAATGCAAGTGAAGCTGGGAAAAGGACAGATGTCAAGGGAAAGGTTTTCAATTTTTTTTTCTTAGTAGTCCCCATTCAGTCAGTTGAATGCACTGCTGTTAATTCAATTGAAGGTATGATTGCAAGTATATGCTGCAGAGGTATTTCAAGGGATATGTGTCAAAAGCGAAAGTCATTTCATACTTGAAGAGGAAAACCACTTTGCTAACCTGATGTCTGTCAAGTACAAGCTAGCAGGTGTTGAAGATCTGGTGATAAATGGGAGTTCTACCCCTCTCCTCCCCAGGGTTCAAGACAGCTATATAATTACTGTTCAGTATTTCTACATTTTTCTCCAAAAGATGGAGAACCACGGTTTCTGTGGAATCACATGATCACATTATATGAACATAAAAACCCCTCATAACAATAGAAATCTGTAGGACTGGGACATATTTTAAGTTGTTTTAAATGTATAGATTCTTTAATCAGAAACTGTTGCAGGTAGTATATTGTACAGTACGAGTCAAAACCTGATCTCCTTTGCCTTTGCATGTTCCAATATTTACAGGTTTGGATACAGATGGAAAGAAGGGTTACCAAATCTGCGTTTGAGAAGCTGAAAGGGCACCTGCCAGAAGGTGAACCTGCTTTGAGGCAGTCACCTGTTGTCACATTCCCTGTCAGGAATCTGCCATACCCAGACCCCTCCTGCTCCCCTGCCTTTGCCAGCCCCCACGACTGAGTGTGCAGCTTCCCATGGTGGGTATGGACCTGATGCCTTTGTCTGCCTGCCTGTGGGAATGACCACTCTTGAACTGCAATCTTGCAGTTTACCCATCCTTTTCAATGAAAGAGAGCAAAGGTAACTTAAATATTTAAAGTTTTCTTTCAAGTTGAAAAATAAAACCTGAAGAATTCTGCAAAGCCTTCTGGGAAGCAACATAAGGGAAGGCTAAACCCTAATTCCTTGTTTTCCTCCAAGCAAGTAGAGATTCTGTGCTCATTTGCCCTTGAACATTCCAATTATCTTCCTATCCAAAAACCACATGCACAAGTATCTGGACATGAGAACTGTATGCTCCGTAGCAAGTTTTTCAATTTTAGAATATGTGAAGCTTTATGAAGAAATGGCTATAAGATTGGATTGTATTTTTCAAGCTTAAGATATTTCATATACTTTAAAAAGTTAACTGAATAGGAAACCAATTGTTTGAGATCCACATACTGTAGAACCAGATAGTTAAACGACATGCAAACAGCAGCCAGCTTTAAATTTGTTCAATGAATTCTTTGCCTCCCTTAGTAACCTTTCTGTGATTCTGCAAAATAGTTCAGCTCATGTCCAAGGCCCTTGAGCAGCCTGTGGACTTCCATCTGTATCACTCTGTTGCAAGGAGGCAAATTTATTTTATACCAAGGGAGTGGCTTTCTTACAGAAGCAAAGTTTCACAAAAGAATGATGCATTCAGCACGTTCAAGATCATTCCCCACAGTCATTTGCCAGTCTATACTGAAATGCAAAACACTTACTCTCCTTCTCCCTCACTTTTTCCTCTCCTTCTCCCTCACTTTTTCCTCTTTTAAATCTCTTTGGCCATACTGTATATTAAAATTCCATCGATAGAAGTATTTTTTGGAATTAAGGAAAGAAATCTGATGAAATTAGTACATGGCTATACAGCATTGTAACTTAGAAAATGGAATCTTCTTGTTAAGTGTGACAAAACTTTGGCATACCATCATCTTCCTGAGGAAATATAAACACTCCCAGTGTTATGAAGTATAACCAGAATTTCCGTAACAGTTTCTAAGCACATCATTGAAACTATTTTTACAAGCAGATACTTGAGAGAACAGTATTATTACACGTCTTGCACCAGAAGAATCAATAAATTGGAGAGATGGAACAATAGGTCAACGTGTTCTTTCTTTCTTAAGAAAGACTTTTTCCTAGCCATTACAGAAGTCTCCCTCAAGCAACCCCACTGAAGAACGTGGAGAGAAGAAAGATCACATTTCCAGAAATATCAGTAAGCAACAAGCACAAAAAATAAACTGCACTCCAGAAGAATCATAAACATTCTGTACATGTTTCATTAGAAAGGAAATAGCTGTGTCCCAGAATTCTTGAAAAATAAACCCTCAACTAAAAAAAGACTATAGTTTCAAATCTTTTCCTTCAACTTGCAGTCTTTCATTTTATTTTTTTCAACTTCACTTATTTTACAGTGTCTCAGCCTTTTACCTGGCTAGCTGAATTACCAGGAACAGGAAAGTTAACTCTTAAGTTATTAAACACTTGAAACACCTAAGATAGTTTTCCTGTAGATTGAATACTAGAGTTTAAGGTCCAGGACCTTGGTGATGTGGTCAAGAATGCTTGCTGTTTATTTTGGGCCACCTCACCCACAGTACCAAGCAGCTCCCTCTGTACACAGCGCTCACATCTCCAGCCCTTAGAACTGCCAGTCCAGGACTTACTGTTCATCCTCTCTTGAAGTGCAACTCCGACTCTCAGTCTTTGCTATGTTAAGCATATCAGGGGTGACCATCCCAACACTGGTGATGGAGCACTGGGGTAGAGTGGGCACACACAAGGAACTGGCTCTGTTTTCACCTGATTCCCTTTTGGGAGGAAGGCAAAGAAAACAGTTTTGTTTTTATTCAGATTTCAATAGCAGCTGTCGGAAAGCTACTCAGCAGTTTGGAATGTCAGAAAGTCCCTTTGGAGCTGGATTAGAGGGAGATGGAGACAGCCAAGAGCACTCAGCAGATAGCTGTGCAACCATGGCATAAAACTTACTGCATATTCACAGATACAAAGAACCCTATTCTCTGTCACATATAGCTCACTCTCAAATCTTGCAAGCAAGGCATAAACTAACCCTTTTCTTTAGGCTTGTCTAATCTACTTTCACTAAAGAACTGTATAAGATATGTATTGGTACAAGAACTCTAAAAATAAATCTGCCAGTCTTACTGGAGGGGAAGCTACAATGTCTGCAAGCCAACAAAAATAACAATTTTTCATTCTACTCACAGTTCAGGAAAAATATTCATGTTTGCCAAATAAAAAAACCGACAAAACTGATGGGAACGGAAAATATTTTCATGCTGAAAGAGGATATTACAAACAATGGAGACTCAAAGTCAAATCTCTCTTTATCCTTTTTAAAGGAAATTTCTGAAATACAACACCCAATTTTTGCAAGAATGATGTAACCTTTAAACAATACTACTCCAAATACTTTGCCATGTAATTTTTATATAATTATTTCTTTAACAAATAATGATGGAGCTGACCCACCCATGCATACGCATTTGTTTGAGAATTTCTTCTGGCCTCCTGGCTTTAATTTTCGGCCTTTCTGGCACTATTGAAGAAACTGAAAAAGAGATGAAAATCTCAGGCCTACTTTTATTTCAGGAGTTCAGAAGACAGAAGGTCAGTGAGGAAAAAACATGCAGATAAGCAAGCCTGATGATTCTCAGATTTAAGCCCAGAAAATAGTTAAAAAAAAAAAAAACCAAGAAAAATTGCTTGTAACACCTGTACTCAAAATTACTTTTTGACATTTCTTACTACTGTTCTTCAGAAGAGAGGGTAGGTAAAACAAATTTTCCATGGAATCAGGCTAAATACATACCCTAAGGCTGATGTAGACATCTAGAAGTACCCACAGAAGGATCATTATTTTGAGGTCACTTGGTCTGTTCAGCCCGGAGGAGACTGAGGGGAGACCTCATTGCAGTTACAGCTTCCTCGTGAGGGGAAGAGGAGGGACAGGCACTGATCTATTCTCTGTGGTGACCAGTGACAGGACCAGAAGGAATGGCCTGAAGTTGTGTCAGGAGAGGTTTAGGTTGGATGTTAGAAAAAGGTTCTTCACCCAGAGAGCAGTTGGGCACTGGAACAGGCTCCCCAGGGAAGTAGTCACAGCACCAAGCCTTACAGGAGTTTTGGACAATGCTCTCAGGCACACGGTGTGACTTTTGGGGATGTCCTGAGCAGGGCCAGGAGTTGGACTTGATGATCCTTGTGGGTCCCTTCCAGCTCAGGCTATTCTATAATTCTGTATGAATCATCATTCCTCTCCTCTAGCTGAGGTGGTTTGAAAAACTCAACCGTTCTGTACTGAAACATGTTAACATCAGTAATATTTTCCACACAAAGTGCTGCAAGAGGAAGAGGGAGGGAGTGTTTCAGTCTGCAAGACCACAAGTTGCACAACCTAAGATGGTAGCACACATTTTCAAATGCTCCCCCATCAGAGGCACATGCATGATCATCTTCTGCAAAAAAGAGGAACAGCTGGCTAATTAACACATTAGCCACACCAAATGTTAGGATGAACCTAACCAATTATGGCATTAAAAGTTCCGATACAGTTACAAAGGGGAAAAACTTTGCTCTGCCCTCTGTATCGTGGCCAACAAGCTTCTATGCCACTCGCAGAATCAGTTACTCCAAAGCACGAAAAAATTTCTGAAGACTCTGGACTTTCAAATGAGAACGTGCACTCATTTAAGAAATGCCAATTGGAATCTAGCAGCAACCAAATGAAAACTTCACTACTTATAGAAATTAATTTTTCATCTTGAAAGTAGGTTATGATACAGTTTTCTGAATAAGTTTACACATAAAGACATTACATCCCACTGTCCTACTTTACACATTGCTAAGTTTTGCAGGAGAGAAGACAACTAGAAAACTGAAGGAAGAGAAGTAAAATTCTGTTGTGTTTTGGCAACTAGAAAATTGAAAGAATGCAGTTAGTCAATTCTCAATATATCATGATAATATTCTGGGAAACCGTATCCCTGACTAAGTCCTGATGCTTTCAGCATTAAAGAGATCAGCCAGCAAAGTGAAAATACATTTTTAAATGTTGGGTTCAGAATTTTATAATTTGAATGCACACTATTCAAACACACCTTTTAAAATATTCATCCAGGTTGCTTTTTCTAGACAAAGAAAATAAGAACCAGAAATAGGCTTGGATTGAGTAGATTAAACTGAATTCTTGTAGACTTTGCAGTAAACCCATCAAAAAAATTCATTTTAACATTTAGGTGCAATTGTCTTGCATGCAATAAATACAGTTCCAGTGTTCCTTAAATCTGTATCAATACTTTAGCCAAAAGAAAAAATAAGAACCACTATCTCTAATTTTTACAATAATCATAGGTCTAGTAGAATATGTTTTAAAATGTGAAATATGTAACGTTCAGCACTACACTAAAATCAGAAAGGGATAATAGCTGACGCAGTTAGTAGTATCTACTGGGGCATTATCTCTTTAAAGTGGCTCGGAGGAAAGGCAAAGTCCAAACAACTGGAATAAGTACTGATTTATAATAACTGAGTCACCATAGGGTAGCCTGTGCCTTGTAGTGAATCATATAGCTTATATTTTACAGCATCTTAAGCTTGTAGTTCACATCCAATTCATTACTTCCCAAAAAGTTATCAGCAAAAGTGATAACAACATCTGAATTTGCAATGCAAAAATGAATCAACATGTGACCTCCAGTCCTACTGTCCTTTTAGGGTCCCACAAATTCATTTTTTCTTTCTTTCAGAGGTCAACCACATTTTGCACTTTCAAGTGAAAGTATTACACTACAATGTTAGACACCAGTACTACACTCTTTGCTCAGGGAGAGAATTTGTTCTGTATTTTGCATACTCTAAGTCTCACTATTGCCAAAAAATGTGGCAGTAAGAGAAGGGTTAAAAAGTAACATAAACACTCTTATCACACCGTATTTGATACTGGCTGTATTCAGTCTCATGTAATGGTACTCACGCTGAAGAATGGAGAAAAGGTTTAAGCAGACTGTGTCCTATACTGGATTATGAAATAGTTTTTTGTAAGAAACACCAAGTTTCTACTTCATTAAGTCCCTAATTCCAGCTGATCTGTAACATACTTTAAGTTGCATTCAACTTGTGAAGCAGCTCAATCTACCACTTCATTGCTTGTACCAATCAATTCAAGTTAGGCCAGCACTTCTAGTTTGTTGAGACAAGAACATACTTTAGTCACTATTTGTTTGTCTACAGAAATATTCTGAGGTCAATTTAAATATTTTATTGTTTTTAAATATTTTAGTGTTTTAAAAGATCTTACTGTACTTAACAAAAAGCATTATTTTTTTTTCTAGCTGTTTAGAATATTATCAAGACTGTATCAACACGGTTCAGTATTTTTGCAGATCTGGATCTCCTTTCAAATCCACATGCCACTGGATATTCAGCAGATGAACTGCTTACTGTTTAGATAGTTATCCTATGGGCAAATATTGACAGTATTTTATTACAGCGGTCCCTAAAGCACACTAATTTCATTTTACAGTTATAAAGAATGTTTAACATCCTGCTACAAACACACACCATCATCTGGCATGATGGTGGACATTTAAGGTCCATGGAGAACAGCATTAAAGGATCCTACTGTGTGTGAGTTTTAAGAGAAAAATCGGTCTCTAACACCTTGGGTTTGGGACATTTTGAGACTGTTTGAAAGCCTATTAAGCTGGTATGGTTCAAGGCAGGTAAGATTTGAATTGTGATGCATCACAGAGGGGAAAAAAGGGGAGGAGAACTAGATCTAGCTAATTATTTTTTATCCCATGGTCTTCTAAAAATAAAATCCCTGGGGTTACCAGGCAAATACTAGTTCCAGGAAAATACTCCAGGGCATACAAAAGATTCTAATTGTTTTATCTTCAAGGAAATCACATGCTTACAACTCACACCTCTGAGACAGCAAAACTGTATTTGGGACAGAAAAGTGGATGTGATGATAGTATCATTTCCCAACCTTGAGGAAGGCATGAATTTTCATTTTTCATAGAATCATACAACAGCTTGGGTTGGAAGGGATCTTAAAGATCATCTTGTTACAACCCCCTTGCAGTGGGCAGGGACACTTTTCACAAGGCCAGGCTGCTCAAAGCCCCATCCAGCCTGGCCTTGAACACCTCTGGGGATGGGGCAGCCACAGCTTCTCTGGGCCCTTTGAAAGCTTTAGAATTGTTGTGCTGGCTACGTGCAATTTCACAGGACTTTCTTTGGCAACAAAGGTGAGACTGAGCAGAGGTCTGCACTGTTTCTACTGCAGTTAGAACACAGACCCGGTATGCGAGAAATGAGGGCACTTGGGAATCCCATAGTTAAAATCTTGATATTGCCAAAGAAACACACAAAACACCCATCCAGATCAGGCCAGGATGTAGCCCTTTTATGAATTTGCCTATGAGATACCTCTGCCTTAACTTGCAATTAATTTCCTGCAACACTAAAATCAGCATCAACCCTCTGTGGGTTCCAGTAAGCCCAAGGCCATGCAGAATTACACTGCAGGACACAGACTGAACTTTTTTTGTTTATGCACACTTTAGCTGTTCTTGCATTTCTGATCCTGTCATTCCTGACTGCACACCAGTGGGTTTTAAAAGTCTTTTTGACTGGGGTTGTGGCCCTAAAAGGAGATTTATGGAACCACTGAAAGTCCAATAAAAGAATAGATTGGTAGGCAGTACAGCTTTAAACAAGCAACTGAAGACACATTTGTGAAACTACAGTTTTTTAGTAGCTGCATTTGATGCTGTCCAAAGATCACAGCTTAAGACCAGAATCAACCCGTATTGTGACTCCTAAACTCAGTGACCTGTTGCTTTCCATAGATTTGGCTTACTGTGTGCATGGATATTGGTGATTTGGGATGGCAGCTGTTACACACCTTCAGGAGAATGCTGCCATTCATCCTACTCTTGGAACAAGGACAGCTCTTTGCAGTTTTATTTTAAGAAATTTATTGGAACTTAACAAACAGATCCTAAAAACCTTAAGGTCAACTTTATGGGCTGAAGACATGGCTTACAACTTAAAGTCAGTATGAAAAGATATTTGCTGTGTGAGGGAAGGGAATTGTTCCATTGAAACTGCAGGAGCATGCTGTAAAAGAACCTCTTAATGAGGAATTTAGTATCTACAATTCACAAAAGGTTGAGAATGTTTAAAAAAACCAACCAGTACAACCCTAGACCAAACTGCTCTATTTAAACAGGAAAGAGAAACAAAAACTTCATCTCAAGAGAGAAGTAACATAGTTATCTGACTGCTTAGCCTAGTTTGTGGTTTCCCAGCTGATGTTAACTGTACTCACTACAGCAAATACAGATAATTTAGCAAAACTGCAAATTGTAAACCGAATTCTGCTGTAGCCCTTCAGATGAAGGGATGAAACACAGCACTTAACTACACCTTGCAGCTGAGCAGGGCTTCCATGAATTCTATATATAGAAGAATAATTTTCCAACGTGATTAAAATCTTGCGAAAACCACACAAAAGATTTGGGCTAGGCCAGGATGTAGCTTTTTTGTTAATTTGTCCAGTACAAGATGTTGTAGGTCATGTTCTGCCCTAACTTGTAATTAACTTCAGAGATTTGGAAAGATGTAGGGCAAAGAGAACATATTCTTACCTGCTGCCTGCCTGACACACAGAGCCATATTAATTCTGGCAGTGCTCACTGTTCACAAACTTGCAGTGGACACCTGCTGCTAGGAAAAAGAGAAACCTCCCTAACAGCCATTTCCTAACAGTGAAATTAGTGTTTACAGTGAAACAGTGTTTACAGTGGTCAGCTACACATCTGTAGTTGGAAAAGGCATCCACAACAAACTGTGCAAACAGTTTCTTAATCAACAGCTTAATCACAGCAGTTACATACCCATGCTCGTAAGTGTAGGAATTAATGAACAGTGTTCTACTTTGCTTGCAGTAATTAGGTTTTAATCTACTACTGAATTTTTTCTTTACTACAAGCAATGTCATCACAATGTGAAACTGCTCTTCACCACGGACATGCTCCTAAGTCAATACAAGCATCAGCGACAGGGCCACGGCCTAGGTTATGTGGAACAGTGTTCTGTAAACAGACAATGCAGGAGGAGGCAAATCAGGCTTGTTTGGCAGGAGTAAGACTTGAAAAAAGGGTATACGCAGTGATGATGAATCAGCTTATTCCAAGTGTGGGAGACCTTCACCTAAATGATCTCCATCCTATTCTAACTTAAGTCTGCACTTAACCAGCGTATGTCTGGCAGCTGAACAGTGCTTCTATAAATGCTGTACACAGAAGAACTACCTTTAGCCAGTAGCATTTGAAAAGTTTCAGAATCTGGGTGGGATGACCACCTTATACAATTTCCAAATGCTGAGCAGAGAGCCAGAAGGAGGCAAGAGGGATATGATAAAACACAAGGAAGCCTTGGCTTACAACTTCTACATTAATTTGCTATGCAGTCAGACCTAACTCTGAAGAAAAAACTGCGATAACTGAGAAATCCTCCTAGCCAGTCTCCTGGCTGGTTATCTCTTACAATGTGATAAAAAAACCCCAAGCAGCTCTTTAACTGAGGATCGTAACTGCTCATAATGAAAACAGTGAATCAAGCACTGGAAGACTATCACCACTCACCCCAGAGTTGCTCTTTCCATTCTCTTTGTCTTCATAGATGATTGCCATCAGCTTCTTAATGTCTCTTGCAGCTTACCTACATGTAATACAAGGTGTGAGGATATTTTAAACACAAGACATATCTACAGTAAAATCATCCTTACATGCATGAAACCATAAATACTAGATTTGTAATCACTGGTGAAGAAATAGTTTAATGGAGAATGAGGTCACAGCCTATTTAATAAAGAATCAGATCCCGTTCATCTGGAGACAGGCAAACATCCACAGACAACTGAACAGGTAAAAAAAAAAGAATAAAATGTGAGAAAGCATCAAATACTCCAGACTTCGTCAGCAGTGAATTCCTCTTTTACACTTCAACCAAGTGGTTTCCTAGTTGGGTGCAAATTGACCCATGGACTCTGGCTGTGAAATACACACTACTGGGAACTTGATGCTGATGTCACATTTATTGGCCCAAGCTTTTACACCAGTGGCAAAGTACAAGCCAGCCTTGCTTTGAGGGCTACACGCTTGTAATCCTTCAATTCCTCAAGATTCCAGGAAATCTACCTCTCCATTCTGGAATGAAATACAGCTGACAATGACTTTCCAGAAGGGGAATTGCTCCAAGCCTTTTAGACAAATTAGGCTTAAATTTAATATAAGAGCTAACAAAAAACCCCAAACCCTGTAATTTATATAGTTCATCACTTCTAGTTTAAAGCAGTTTTGGCTCCATGTTCTGATCATGCAGAAAGATGCTTGTTTAGAATAAACAGACGCATGTAAAACATGAGATTATTTCAACAATCAGCCTAAGTACCTTCCCAGGTAGGCTTCAGCAGTTCCATTCTATGGAACAGCAGAATGAACCCACAAGCAGAAATCCAGGGCTTTTTCCTCAGTCCTGTTCTCATACCTTCCCTCCCAGGAGAACACATGTTGAATTCTTCTGTTTACAAAATCCAAGACTTTTGGCATCTTCCTCTAATAGTGGAATTGTAGTGTGCTCAGGAACAGACCAAACCTACTGCGGATGAAGACAGGCAGAACTTTCAGAGCTGTTCTCCACGATGCACTGGAGGAATAGGGGTTTGGATTAAACAAAGATTTCCATCCTGATGAATTTCCTCCAAAAGGGTTAAAAGTGCTTATTTTATTTGTAGTAAATGCCCACTACCCTCAGGGTAAATGCTCAGGCAAATCTTCAGACTGTCAGAACACAAAAAACCCTCTACCTGCTACTAAAAAGAAATCCAAGTTAGCCATAGCTTGAAGTGACAACATTTTATTTTAGGCAAAAAAAAAAAAAATGCCAAAAACATTCCGCTATTGCAGTTTGTAAAATTTTCACTGTTTTCAGTAGAAACAGTTCACAAGTCAGAACGCAATATTCAAATAACATTGTGCAAAATTGTACTGGCATAACTACACATAGCAAAAAGACTAGTGTAAATCAAGAATTCCATTGAAATTAGTTGAGCTGCTCCAGTTTTACAACAGTGTACATCACCTCAGAATAGGCCCTTTTTTTGCAGAACATCCCTGGAATTCCTTTTGCTTACAAAAATCGCTTTACATGCAACAAGTAACCTATCAGTACAACAGAAGCAAGAATACCTCCACAAGTTATCACAGTGTAACAGAGGAAAACATATCAGCCAATTTCATACAAAGGCAAATCTAATGGCAGTTTTGAACATCCCTTGACTGCTACCCTCAAAAATTGCACATTTCAATAAATGAAATAATTTAGAATGAAGCCAAGCTATGTTCTTAACTATCAGTACACTGATAATTAGGATGGATAATGTGTTCAGAAGGGATTTGTTTTCATTTTTTTAGCTTAGTAGATTTTCCAAAGAGAGTTTCAAAAGAAGTTTGTGTAAGAAATGTTAACCTGCAGTGTTATCAGGCCAAGTCCTCGTCTGCCTTTCAGATAGACCTGTCAACACTACAGAAGTCTCTTTAGTCAAATACAAATCCCAGTGAAGAACTATTAAACAAAGACCGTATCTTAAGTATTTACTGATGACATGCAATGAAATCAAGCAAGCAGTAACAGGACTCCATTTACATTTGGAGCATTCAGAAAAAGACTGTTGTGGTTCAGCTGGGGTACAGGACTGGAATTTCACAAAACATTTGTGAAACACAAACTATGGAATTTTATGGAGAAAGCACAGTCCTGATATTCTCAAGTGTTTAGGTGCTTTTATTTCCTTTCTGCAGGTTATATTAATCTCATGAGGACAAGTAAGAACAACACACAAGCTTTGCTTTGGAGACACATGTAAGTGTACATCTGTTCTGAAACAGAACAGGTCTGCAAGTCTGTACATAGGAAAAAAGGTAATGAAAGGTTCTCACAAATACCAGCCCTGCCTCAAACCATACAGATAAAAGCAGCAGACCTATGCAGACTGTATGTGTGCATGCACACAATGAGTCAAATGGAAATCAAGATACCCAAGAAGTCACCCAGAAGTGCAGCAATGACCTCTGTAACTGCAAGTCCCTGGTGACTTCCTATGCACCACCCTTTGCCCTCTCAGCTTCACAGAGGAGCCGCCAAGCACTTAGCAAGGAAACATTCAGCACAGAAATAGGGACATCACTGGCACTGAGTTTCTGTGAAGACATCAGTTAGTATTTTAGAGATGGTAGGGAGAGAACAGACAATACTTCAGCAAGGAATTATTGCAGTATCACTGAATTCTCTTAACTCAATAAGCAACAAGTTAGGCCTGAAGCAGAAGAAAGGTTAATGGATATGACTTTGTTTTCTTCTTCCCAAAAAGCTCAGCTTCAGTGTTTTTCAACAGTCTCAGACTCTGAATTCCAAGAAATTGTATTTTAGGACAAATCAAAAAATAGCCCTGAAACTAAACATACTTTTTAAGAGCTGCTATTGCTTTACATGAGTCAAACACAGCAATCACTTACTTCCACAGTATGCAATATTTAATTTTCACTCCCTTTTTTCCTCACTTGGGATATGTACTTGAAACCAAGAATTTCTTTCCAAGATATACGTACTTAAGCATTATCTGTTACTTTTCCAAGTATTTAAATGCTACAGAATTATGGCACCAAGCGAGGAAAGAATAGCTGGTGCAGGTCAAACTTTAACAAAATAGCCCTCTTCCCTGGTGCCTTGAGTTTTGAAGAAAGGATTTCAATAATCATAGCTGTCATCACGTACTTCATTACAAGGAACTCCTTCCTTGTGATTTAAGTAGAATTCACAACTGCAGTAACATCATTTAGTATATCTCAATATCAACTAGGGTATAGTAGTATAATAAAATCAACAGTCAGTGTTACTGAACACAACTACCAGCCTTTAAGTGTGGCTAGAAGCATAAAATACCAAGAAAACAAGAATATCAAGTGTGTCAAGCTGTGCATAAAAATAGACCTTTACTTTCTCTTAAGCTACAAAGTAGGCAATCAAGGAACTGACTAGGTCTATGCATAGTTAGGATTTTAAGCAAGCCAAAAGAATTTGAACTCTTTCAGTAAACCTGTGATTGAGTAACGCACAGTTCAGCTTCCCAAAAAAATGAAATCCTACTCTGTACATAAAAGAATTTTTTAATAGCTCCATGCACTCTCAATGCTATTTGGAAATGGATTTAAATACTTGACCTAACAGCTATGGTATGGCACAAGACAGCACATTAAAAGTTTAAGGCTAATTTTTGTCTGCACAGGTCAAAACTGGTCTCAGAACAAGAGTTGTCATTTTCTTAATTCTGAGTCTTTAGCATGGATTCATAATAAAGTTGAGCTGCCACAGCAATAATAGAGTTGTCCTGCATATAAAATAGACTGAATGTTGTCCTGAATGCATTTTTTTTTTCAAAAAGCAGAAACTTCACACATTTACATTTGGTTTTTATCAGAGCAGCTCACTAATTTGTACAGTACATTGTCCAATAACATACAAGGTAAACTACCAAAGAGATACTCAAAGTACTACAACAAGAGGTGCAAAAGAAAGTCCTGCAGTAAGAAAGCCCACTGCTATTTGGGAGACTCACTGTGTGGTGAAAACAAACATCAGAATGCATTTTGGTGAAGTCAGTTAAGTGTCAAGGCTGTAATAAAGGCTATTAGATAACTTTAGCCCTTCAGTTCTTAACCATTCAGTTAAGATCTCCTAATAAAGCACTAGGCAGTTTGGCAACGATGAAGAAGTTTTTTACATGCTACTGTTACAGAAATAGAAAACAGACTTTAAAGCACTTCCTTCAACTGAATATGATCTGCATTCAGTCACACCAGGTTTAAACAAACCTACCTAAACCAGTAATTTTTAGACTCCAAATTGCACTGTAGTGTTTCAGAAGAAACTAATTAATATCCACAAAGCCTAGAAAAGAATTATCAACTGGCAGAATTACCCAAGTTTGATGCACAAAGCCGCTTACTTAAAAACTCGACAACTTCAGGTAACTGACATTGTCAGTGCAAATCAAAACTTAGATAAAAACAATCATATCTATTTTCATGGGAAGATAGATAGTAAAGCAAATGATATTTGTCTGCTAATTTATCCAGTGCAATATTTTAATACTTCCTGGTACAATTTTCATTTACTGATATTTTTGCATAATGTTTTAAAAATAGGTTCCTTATACTATAAACAAAGGACTTGCACATTCTAGTATGATTTACACTTACTTGCTGAGTAAAGTACATTGCTATCATAGTTACTTACACAGGATTTAAAGGAACAGCAAATGTGCATCAAAGCTATGATTATTCCCTGCACACATATGAAGGGGGTTTTCTTTTTCTCTCAAACAAAATGTTTGCAAGCAAATTTAGCATATTAAGCACTGAACAAGACTTATATTTGCAGTATCATCTTTAAATAGTTGCCATTTATGAGGAGACCTGAGAATGCAACTGATCCAATGGAAGCTAAGTAGATGGAAGCTGTGTAGATGCAAGCCAATGAGAACTGCTCATGTGTAACAGACCGATATTCAGACCCAGAGACTGCTCATAATGACACTTACTTTGAAATTACTGAATCTAACCCTGTAAAAGAGGTACAAGATCAGATTTTTTTGTAAGTTGGTTGACACTGGTATTCAGATCATTGCAGTTTTTTGCATATCTATGTTGTATGAACTCAAACCTAAATAATGCACTCCAGGAACACATGAGAAACCTCAACAAAGTTCCTGAACAGTTTCTGTTTGCAGTTGCCTTTCCCCCTGCATTTTTGTCTTTTATTGTAATTTCAAAGGAACCATCAACTGCCACATTATCAGAACAGACCGAGTATCAAAAAAATCCTGATTTACATGCCAGTCCAAGTCACTAGTCAAAAAGGAAGAATGTATCTGCTGCTGTAAACTTCTGCATAACAGATATCATGCCTGACAAACCATCACCTTCAAGGAACACACAAACACCACATGTACAAAAGGGAGGAAACCATGCACAAGTATTTCAGTATTATGTAGCCAGGGTCTATAATACAGTGATGAATCACATCAGAGCAAATTTGTACCAAGAGTGATTAATGATTCAGGCTGAGTAACTTCATAAGTAGCTAAGCAAGCCTGTAAGAGCCAAGTATTTTCTGGAAGAAAGAATACCGAGTAAGAGGATAATGTTTTTTCCCTACATCTGCACAAAAATTCTAGGGACAAATAGAACAATACTGGGGCAAGTGCTTTAAAATGCAACTTTCCAGCCAACAAACCAACACTAGTAGGAATTCTGTGAAGGAAGGAGTTTTAAGAATGTGACTTACCAGAAGCACAAATTTTTGATATCAAAAAAATGTACACTATATACTAACACTGTTTTTTGCATACTCTTCTGTTTTAGAAGTTTCAAACATATTAACTTGTCTTGTTTTGTTTAAGTCTGAGGCTGTTCAGCAAGGTCACATAATTTGAGACTGCTGTAATAGTTCAGCAATCCTTTGGTCCCATCAGCTGTAAAACAGCCAAGTATAAAAGAACCTTCCCTACCAAAGTAAAAAGAAGAAAGGGTAGGGGGATCATCATCAGGAAACACCATCTGCTATGAACCAGAAAAGGCAAATTTTTGTTACAAAATACACATTTTCATACAAAAGACATCTTGCAAAACCATCTGATTTCCCCTCCCTCTGCAGATCACAATGGTAAATGGGATCAGCTGGTTGGTCTTAAGTTCTTCAGTATTAATGGCAAAAAAGTTGAAGGACACACACCATCACAATAACTGGTCCTTTGAATGGCAAAGGATTACGACAGTCTTTGTTTTCACCAGTGTTTAAAAAAAGCAGGAGAGAAACAGAACCAGAAGTCTTCATAAGTCGAAAGTGCAACAGCCTATCAGCTGCTGCATCCTCCTGAACTTCTCAATGTGCTACCAAACTGTCAATTATACAAACAGTTTGATTGTGGCAGTGCCTAAATTGTTAACGCAAAGAGTGTGATCAGAAAGGTCCAGTCAACTGGTTCTATTTTTTTCCCAGCAGTTGCCCAAAAAGATGTCAAGACAATCTAAATCTATTCTTCAGCTTCCTCAATACATCCCGATTGCTGGAGCAGAGAGGTCTGTGGTATTACTGTACTTGTTCCACGAGAGATCCTGTCTTGATCTGTGTTTGTAGTCAAGGAGGCCATAGAAATGGGCTGTAACAAACCAGGCGTCATGCTGGAGGAGACAGTCAGGCTGTGTGTAGTGCCCTTAAGTGTGAGATCCTGTGTGGGAAGGAGTGGCTTGAGGATGCTGACAAGACAGAAAGCAGAGCCACTTTTCGGAATGAAATTCACTTTGTTCTTGTCAGGGCAATAGAAGGCTGGAATTTCATGCAGTGGCTTTGGCCTAGAAATAAAATGGACACAATAGTTTTATGGAACAATCAAATGCTGCCAATGGCAGGGATGTATTGCTGAACACATCATCAGGAACAAGTTGAGGTTTCAACTCGAAGTATTTCAGCTACTCAATAATGCCTCAATGACACACCACACAGCAAATGACGGGATGGTTTAAACCGCTTAGTTAGCCGTACTATGAGACAACAGCAAGTTCTCAGGGCAGGATGTCTCCAAACCCAAGGAAGACACCAACTTCATGCTGCAGATCACAAACCCTGTCCGTGAATTAGCACATCCAATATATGAGAAAGTATTCTTGATCATGTTCTCCAGAAACTTTCACAACCCAACCAGTTCTGCCCCACATACAGATACTATTTGTACAGCAAGCCCTGTGGAAGAAAGCTGTCATAGCAATGTTCCTATTTCTAATATTGCATATCTCAAAGCAGTTAATGATCATTGGGGGATCCCCTTTTCTACACTTTTGCCTACTTTACATGTTCACATCAGTGTGCCCTGACTCTCTCCACAGCATATGACCCCATCGTACTTAAAAACTCAATGCAGAGCATAAACTGTAGTATTTGTGACCAAGTACCTATAACCTGGGAAGAAAGTGTGGAACACACATTTAGATCCTGACATATAGTTTTGCCGTCTCAGCATAGAACTCAACCAAAGACATGCTTTGTGAAAAACAGAGCTGGAATGGAAATTGTGGATAGCATAGGAATGCCTTCTGTGTTCACTTCTAGTGCTGCAATCCAAATCTACTTAAATTAGCTAAATTCTACTTTAAGATGGAACTGTGAAAATCTGCTTTAAAGTCTCTCTTTACTGCTTGAAAATAGCCATTAGAAAATTTTACTCACTTTTTGTTGTTGCCAGCATTGTCCTCTAAACTATAACCTCCCCCTCCCTTCCTTGTGTTTGTAAGACAGCCATATGCACTTCTGACTTTGTTCTACTAGGCCAAGCAAGCCAATACTCCAGTACACTCTTGTAGAGATACTCTATTCTGAAAAGTAATTCTGTTCATGAAATAGGGTACACTCCCACGTTAGCTGATTCTCCTAAGTGGCCAGAAAATTCAATTGCACTTATAAATTTTCTTCCCAAATGAAAATCCTGTATAGAATTTTCAAATAGGAATCATGTTAAACAAAAGTTGAGCTTTAAATAGTTACACTCATATATTCCACGTGCACATGGAATACAAGTTACAGATGTGAAAAGATCTTTTCATGAGACTGCAGTGTCTAAGAACCAGCATAGCTAGGTAAAAACTTCTGTAGAAGCCTGTCTCGCTCGACAGCAGAACAGTCCTACAGCTACACAGCAAGGACTTCAAAAAGAAACGCAAATGCAAGTCAAACTACAATGAAATATGCTCCTGTAGTAAAGGAATACTATCTAATCTGGTGGCAACACAGTTTCCATATGCTAAAATAGAGACAGGTAACTTAAGTTACTATAACCCTTCCCACATTGCTATGGGGAAGGCTGTAGAGACCTCAAATCCATTTGCAGAGATCAGGCAAACTCTTTTTTTTTTTTAAATTAACATTTATACTAGATGGCATTCTTGAGATAATACAGGCGTAAGAGAATTATAACCAATCTATACTCCTTGTGTGACAAGATGAAATTTTTAACTATAGGTTAAGATCCTTGCATACAAGTGACATAAGGGTATAAAAACTCCTCTGAAAATAATAATAAAACATAACCCCCCAGAATATTTCCAAACTCCAAAAGTGGGCTTTTTCAGAATAAGCAAAGCATCCAATACTAAGGGTCAAATTCACTTCTCTGTCACTAGAAGTTTCACAACTACATTGATTTAGCTGAAAGGAATATGGTCTTCAGAGTCTAGATTACAGGATGTGCCTGTCAAGCCAAGACATATATTAGCTGATGCATCTGCACTACAGCCTGTTATTACATCTCTCTCTAGCTGTTTATTTGAATTCCTCTCCCACCATCTGCCAGGTAAGAGACAGTCCTCTCAAGTCATGCTGGTTTTTTAAAGAAGTCTCTCAAGATTTTAACACAAAATTCCAGCAGTAAAATACATATATATATATGCCAGTATGTAGTCACACCAAACAACCGAGATCAGGCTGTTAGCATTGTTTTAGCAACTGGACTAAACTTTTATCTGACACAAAATCAACAAAGGAAAGATTAATCTGATTGTTAGATGTTATTTCTTATGTAGCAAAGATCAACTTACAAGTTTTCCTCAAAGACTTTCACCTTTTCACAGCCCTCAGGAGGTTCACGCTTGAACATGTAGCTGTTGTTGGGTTTTGGTGAGGTAGCATATTTTGGCAAGGGAGAATTATTCCCATTTTCTGCAGGAACAGAGTTTTTCATTACTTAAATGTGTCACACTATAAAAAACTACAAGAGCTACCACATTTAAATGCTTCCCAAATTTAAAGCCACTTAATTACCAATGTTACAAAGTTAAGAAACATTTTCATTTGCCTTCAAGCCTTCATTTGCAAATGAACTTTCTTAACTCAATTTCTTGACTCCTTTCTATTTAACCTTTTAACATTTTCAGGCTCCTCTGCAATTTCTGATCATTCCTGGACTTTCTCAATTTGTAACTGCAAAGTTAATTCTGTGGTTCTGTGCCATCACCATCTACCCAAAAGTAATGGGCAGAAGCCATATTCCTTAAAAAGCAGACCAGGTTTATGTCAAATTGTAAAATTCTCCTAGAATATATCAAAAGATTGAGGATAAAAAAAGAATAATTAAAAAAACCCTAAACAGTTAAACTTTTATGGGTGCACGTATGAAATGCTGTAAGGTTGTCCATTTTGTCTAAGATCATAAAAAAGTACCTGATGAACAACAGGACTATGGTGCTGTTTCACCTGTCACAGCACATTCTTGCTTCTTCTAGGATTTAAAAAACTAAAACTTTTTGGAAAGCACATTCCCCAGTCACATTTATCCCACTTCAATTAATGTGTGCACACAGTATTTGAAGCAATTTGGAAAAAACAGATGACTTACAAAGAAAAACACATTCTACCATTTCTCCATGGATGTAGGGAACAAATCCCCTCTTTTTCTACGTGGTTATGCACATCGCATAAGCTCAGCACTGTTGAACTTTAGAGTTACATAGTACCTTTATCTCTGGAATCACCAAGAAGATCATCTGTAGAACACGGACTTTCTTCACTGCCTTCATTACAGATGGTAAGAAATGAGGTTGGAGATACTGACTGGGAGCGGCTGCTGTTGTTGCTGCCCTTGTCTGCTCCCCCGGGCGTTTGGGTGTCAATGCTGCGAGTGCTGCTGCTGCGCTGCACCAGCGGAGGCGGGGCACGGTGCCCGTCTGGAATGTCTTGAGGCTGTTAAAAATTAAAGCTATCAGATGCCTGCTCTTGTGTGGTTAGCAATTTCTTTAAATTCAGTAATGGTGAGGGCTTCATAAAACTGTTTGAGGCAAAAAATTTTATTCGTTACATACAACACCAACAGAAAATAAAGTCAGGTTCAGAAACTAAGGACAACAATTTTCAAGATTTCACATCATCACAGAATTGCTGAGGTTGGAAGGGACATCTTGAGATTATCAAGTTTAACATCTCTCCTCAAGCAGAGTCAGGTAGAACAGTCTGTCCAGGACTCTGTCTGGGCAACTGGCTCCTGTTTTGTGCACCCTCACACATTAAAAAGAAAAAAAAAATAACATTTTTTTCATTTATGCCCACTGCCCCTTGCCCCATCATTGCACACTACTGCGAAGAGACCAGCTCCCTCCTCTTCATTTCTGCACGAGATATTTACACACATTGATAAGATCCCCTTGAGCTTTCTCTCCTCGAGGCTGAACACTCCCAGCCCTCTTAACTTCTCTTCATATGAAAGACATTCTAATTCCTTAGTCATCTTCACAGTCTGCATTACTGATACCTTATTACTAAATTCACCTCTAAAAACCATTACAATAAAATGAACATTAAAAATGGGCAAGTCATGGTTCAACTGGGATAGGAACAGTTCAGCATAGGCAAAAAAGAGTTACTACAAAAACTCTCAAAACAGACCTTTTATCTTTTCCCATTTTACTGAGGTTTTTTATTTAGAGGAAAAGGCTCAGATTCGAGTTTTAACTCTTGCCTTCCTTTTGCTTTCCAATAAACTTTTCAACTAACCTTATTAAAGATAATAATAAATAGAAATAAAGTTAATGGCAGACGATTTTAATTCAGCAATTGTGCAAAATAGAGCTTACAACTTAAAAATCTCAAAGCAAAACCAAAATAATTATACAAAGAAATCTTGGTAGTAGATACATACAACAAGTTGTTCCTCTTTGTCTCCCGTCTCCTTAATTATTATCTCAATCTCCTGATTCAATCCTTCTACACTGTTTCGGAATCGTGATCCTGTTGACTTGGTAATAGGTATCACAGGAACAAGAGCACTTTTTGGGATGGGAGCCTAAAGAGCCACAGACAATAAGAAACAAATGTAGATTTATTTACAAAACAAAGTTACTATTTCTACCCAAAAGTGACCCTTGAAACAGAACACATCTGCACCTCAGTATCAAGGATCTACATTAAACCATACAAGTTGTGTTCAGATGGATGCTTTAAATGAAGATAGACAACCTGAATTTTGTTTCCAATCCAATTTCTAGCAGGAAAAGCTATATAACCTAGTCTCAAAATCTCACTAGATATGGTCTGCCTCTAGCTTGACATTGCTTTACAAGTGAAAATTGAACAGTACTAACATTTCAATGTAAGTAATTTTGAAGCCTTTAAGATATATTCACATTTATCCTGCAGTGAGCTATACCCCAATGTCACATCATTCGTTGCTGGATTTACCACTTGTAACCTCATTAAAATTGTATTTTAATGGAAGTCTGTGACCACCACAATAGCATCACACCTGCAGAAGGAAAATTATTCCACAAATGCAAGATTGCACTATGCTAGAAATTAAGACCAAGATATTAACTACATTAAGCCAGAAAAAAAGGTTGACAAAACAACTTTGGAAGACTTACACTTAAAGAATAAAATCCCAAATCCAAAGGTTAATACATAGTCCCTTCAGAATGAAGATTAACATTTTAAAAATCCAGTGTTTCAAAATATGCACAAAAACTGGTCAGAAGGAACATTACTGAAGTGTCCCGAAGCCCCCTTTTGGACACCACAACTGCTCAAGATTTCCCAGTCTCTCCCATTAGCATCCACTATCCTGTTAAAAAAGTCACACCACCAAGATTTTGCCCTCTCTAAGCAGGGCTGTACTACAGATAATGTAATGTTTCTTGCAATATTCAGTTCAACTCAAAGAACAGCACAACACACTTAAGTCACGGTAGAATTCCAGTGTAAAATTCCCGGACTTTATGGCCCAGTGTGCCATGATTGAGAGCATCTCCTCTACTGACTGAAGGACCAGCATAACCTGGTCTTCAAAGGGGTTTGATTGTGAGGGTGGTTTTTTTTTTTAATTTTTCTCTTAAGTAACAAGACTGCTTAAGACAGACACCAGAGCATTTCAACTTCCTATGCACATTCTTGAAAACCACACAAAATTTGTCTCATAGAAAAACAACCTTTGAAAAATTAATGTAAACAAGGTAATTTTAAGTGCAGATCATAATGTAGACTTCTTGTCACAATTACAAATCTACAGCAGCAAAACTCTTGAATTACCTTGATTCTGCTTTCCTGAAACATTAGGTTAGCTATAAAAAAATTTTTAAAAAAGACTTGCACAAGAACTACAAAAGCTTCTGTTCAGGAAATGTTTGTCATTCTGCTTATGTCAACAAAAACTAAACATTCTCATAATGGCCAAACTTGTAAAGAGTTTCAAAAGCCTTGCTTGAAGATGAAAAAAAACCACTGGAAAAGAACACAAAAATGTCTGAGAAAGCAACCCTGCTAATTCTGTTCCAAGCAAGGCCTTGGATCAACAATCCAGTAAACTAATATAGGTTGATATTCAGTCATAATACAGGTATATCAGCACAAGTTTAGGCACTAAAGACTGTTTATGCACCCAGTTGTTCAATATACACATTCCTACGACAAACTGAACTTGTTCAAAAGTAGAATGGAAGTACACTTTAAGATTTCAAAAGCCATTAGAAAAATGTGGGAATTCTTCATCTTTTAAATAAGATTGCCTACCACAAAAATTCTTAAAATCATGCTACTCTTTGAAGAGCTCAAAGCAGAGTTCAACACAGCGTGTTTCACTTCCAAGAAAAATAATATTCTGTACATGACTGAGGATGACTTGTTAGCCTGGACTGCCAGAGGGTGGAAAAGGAAGGAGGTATTGTGATGTGGGTAGAACAATCAGCCTCAAAACAAGAAACTTTTTATTAGAAATACTGCCTTCACAGAGGTCTACATGGAGCTGGGCCCTGACATGCAGGAATAGGCTACCAACCTTTGAGTACTCATCTGAATTATCTGGGAATGCATGACGAGGCAAGGTGCCAAACACAGGATAATAATTACAGTGCTCTCATAGCAACACACAGGCAGGGAGTTTTTGTGCAGGACAGTAAGGAGTTCTGAAACTTACAGGTATGGCATAAACTCATGAGGTAGGAGATGTGGGTGATGTCAAATCTAAATTGTTCACAGGCATTTTGGAAAAAATGCTCTAAGCTCTTCCAATTTTCCAACAAAAAACAAAACTCTAAGTAGAATCCAAGGTCTTTCGATGCTTTTAGATATCAACATCAAGCTACCTCTAGGTTGAACGGATCATGGTAATTCCACTCTAAAAATGAAATGTTCACCTATGTGAGGTGGTAAGAGTGACACTAAAAAAAAAAGCAAATCCCAAACACTGCAAACTGCATGCAGTTGGTCTCCATGTTAGTGGTTACTTAAATATCAACCAATTGGTAAAACATTAAGGACACATGGTTCCCAGGAAAGTGAAAGGAGCAGGGGCCTTGATGGTTCATAATGTCAAGTAGAAATGTACTATCAGCCAAGTGCACTCAGAACAAAAAACATTTTTTAAAAACGAATCCATTTATTCTTCCATCTGGTTTCAGCTCCAGCCTCAATTCTAGTTTCTCCATTATACTAACACTGAGAATAAAGAAATTGTTTTGATTCCTGTTTACAGATTCAGTATCATGCAATTAATTCAAAATGTTCTCAGAAGCATCCCGAGATCACCTGAGGATGCTATGACCTTTCCACAAATCCCTCTTCCTGTTAAGAGAGGCAGAAAGGAACATTTCTGGCATAATGAAAAAAAACCACGAACAAAAAACATTCAATTGCTCTGCAAAAAAAATGTCAGCAGCAAGGACTTGATCAAGGTCCTCACCAGCTACTTCCTGATTCTGAGCAGAGGGTCAGGAACAGTTAACAAGCTTATTCTTAAGAGATTGTGTGGATTTCTTTCTTCGCACAAAAATCATGTTAGAAAGAAGCACAACTAAACAGAGTCTTAGTTGGGAAGAACCATTAAAAATTTTGGTAAAATTCAAGAATTGTGTCAAAATTTAAGTTTTTATTAATAGGGAAGAAAAGAGGAAACTTCTTCTTTTAATTTTAACTATAAGAGTATGCTATTTTCCAAATGTTAAACAGAGTTTTACCCATTCTCTGTGAAGGAACTACTGAGGCAATTTCCTAACACTTTTCCTCACCTTGTCAGCAATCCAACTCCTTGAGCTCAGAAATCTTTGTATGACCCTTTACAGTCAACAAACAAAAGTTTCCTTCAAGCTAGGAATGTGAAAAAAAAATTTTTCTAAATATTCTAGTTACTAAATTATAGTTTCCACACAGTCCTTCCACAAATCCTGAAGGAATTAACTGCTGTCAGAAATTCTAGTTTAGCAGTCCACAAAAAAGGAATGAGAAAATGTAGGAACTTTGTCCTTGATGCCTACAGTTACAGATTTTCACTCTGACTTAGAAAACAGCCACTAAATGCCTTAATCTAAACCCTTCACTTAACTCTTTTTGAATCCTTCTCTAACTTCCCCCCTTCGCAAGTAGCTGGACACAGAGGGCACAAAATTCACGAAGAGAAACAACGTTTTGTTTTATAACACAATCCTGGAAAAGCTGCTTTGCCTCAGTTTATATTTTATAGTTTGTTTCACAAGCCCAAAAACTAATTATCCATTGTGCAATATTTTATTCACGTACTCTAAAATTTGGCAGAATGCAGAAACATCCATACAAGAAGCAAAATAATAAAATAGTTAGGAGTTATATACATAATCGGGGGGGATTTTTCAGAATAGCAGCATAACTGTTCATTTTCAAAACTAAAACCCACTATCTATGCTAAAGTGACAATACCTTAGAATTCAGAAACCCACAGGTTTGTAGAATGCCTAGCAAACCTGTTAGACAGCATGTAATTCTCCAGTGTACTAAAAGGCCCACACCAAAAGTTCCTCAGTATACTTTTTAGTTGAAATGTCCTCAAGTTCTACAAATTTGGATAAAACATCTTCATCAAGTATGGTGATCTGCCTTTTTTTTTTTTTTAAACCAACAGTTTATGACACATTTTGCATGTTGATTTTCATCAGCTTTCTCAAAAGCCCCTAAAAAGGGATTGGGTCATTTATTTGTCTTTGTTCATCATTTTAGACTGTTCTGACTCGAGCAGTCACTAAGATCAGGAGCACAGGATGCTGCACCCACACTTCAGTAAAGCAGACTAAAATGTAAGGATCTGTACTAGACAGCCTGTTTCAAATTCAGTCCATTCTTCTAATACACAGAATATGAGGAAACAGTTTCTGTTTCAACATTAAAAGAGTTTGAAGTAGTAAGTCCTAAATTGTTATGTCAAAAAATGTATTTCTAAAAAAGATCCTAAATACTTCTAATAGCACAAAGTTCAAACTACCAACAAACAATTCAATGGGTACTTAAATCCTGAAAATTCATTACTCTTAATTAAATGACCTATGGCAGGGATAAGAAGATAGGGTCTGAGACAAAAGATGCTAATGATTTTTATACCAAGTAGGAGTTCAGAAGAACAGAACAGAAGAAATTCAAAAACCTGTTCTATTTTCTTATTTTCATTCTTGAAGCATAATACATTCACTCAGACACCTGATTCTACCTATGAAAGAACCTGGCTACTCAGGACTGTATGTATGGTTCTCCCTCCTATTCCTTACTTCATTTTTTATCAGAGTGGATAAGTACCTGTAGAGCAGGACACATGCTAATGCCACAACAGCTTCTCTCTCTGGCCTAAATCATTTCCAGATGTATGAAACAACAGAAATGAAAAATTTTTTAACCAGTGTAAAATTATGATATTTATTAGAACAATGCTAATGGCATTTCAGGACTAACTGGGAATTTTCAGAGGAGCTTCACAGCTGAAGTACTTTCTCAATTCACAACACTGACAGTTTCATAGTTTCTTTCAACTACATTGCCTTGCCAAGGCTATTTTGAGGGATTTGTTCTTTTTGCAATTGTTAAAAAAATTGTGTGGATCAAATGTACATTCATGAGATATCAGTACGGAGAGGAAAAGAAAAAAAGTATTCTTCTGAAAAAATGACCAAACTTTCCTATTGGTTTTCTTTAAGTTACTCAACCTAAACATATTTGAAAAAAGGATCTGTGTCTAAAAGCCTATGATTTTTTTACACCTGTTATCAACTGAGTTAAAAATACTACATCTCTGTCAATCTGAGATCATTAGAAGTCTTGAGATAAAACTGAAACTGCACACAGAACATGTGGTGGCCTAACCATCACAATTTTTGTAGAAGTGATTACTACTTTAAGTCTCAAGCCATGATAAATTACAGGGAGAAAAAAGTCTTTAAAAGGCTGAATGAAGTCATAAAGTGTATAAACACTTAAATAAATAATCCCATGGAATAGCCTTTTGTCAGGTAAGCTCTCTAAATCTCATCAAAATATTAGGCAAGTATTTGTCAAAACAAGAAGATGTGCTCAGAAAAACTACCTTTTGAGTATGTAATTTTACCAGCAGCTTGCTCCATGTCATATTCTACGTGCAAAGTCACTATTGTTACAGCAACAAGTAATGGAAAAGATGATTTATGGTTTTAGATTAAATTTATCTGTCATCCTTTTGTGGAACCTGCAGAATACACCTTAAAAATCTTGCTTTCAGGAAGAATTTAATTATCTGAAATTATTTGAAAGTGGGAGTTCAAAGCCAGCTCACCCAAGTAACAAAAAGATCTGGGTCCCCATTCACTCAGGGAAGTCAAAAGAAAGAGATCTATTTTATAGGATTCACCTATACCTACAACATATTTAGAACTCCTTGGTATTTCTAAGTTCCCTTTAAGACAAATCACAACCTTGAAAGAAGTTAAAAATAGTATTAACTACCCAATATGGTTAAAAAGCACACAGCCTTACCTGACTGTGGTTAATGGCTGCATGGTTACCATGAAATGGAGACTGTCTTTCCTTGTCACGATGATGCCTGCTGCTGTGTTTGCTTCTCTGCAGCTGCTGACGCAATTTTGCAATCTAACGAAAGAAAAATTCACATTAGATTTCAACAGATGTATTCAGGTACACATGTAACTTCATCAAGTAATTCCATCATTTAGCTAAAATAATTCACTACTACAACATTCATAACTACTGCCAGCACTAAATTAGACTCAAGTTCTTGCAACTAACATGTTAGCTACCAGTTCAACAGAAGCTCAGAAGATACCTCTGGAAGTTTAGTGAAAGAACTTGAAATACATGAAGTTTGAAAGTAGTTTGGTCACTGCTATGTTTCTTCCTTTGATGAAGAACGTCACCTGCATTTAATACTTTCTTTCCCACACATTCAGATTAAAAATATTAAGAGACCTGCATTTTTATGTTAAATCAATACCAAATGAGCACCTATTTCTTTTTTTTTTTACCAAGCTCACCATCTGTAATAATTAAACAAAGTAGTACAATACTCCTGTCTTCCTGAAGGATCATAGTATCAGTGCACACCAGTAAAAAATTTATTCCAAATGTATCTTAAGTAATGGCATTTCTGACCTCCTTGAGTTGTTCATTGCTGCCCCATGATGATGAACGTTTGTGTGAGCTTCTCTTCTTTTCTAAATATTCTTCAGCCCAGGCACTTTCTGTCTGCAGCAAGAAGATTACAGGATTAATTAAAAAAGGTAATTGCTAATTTCTGGCAGGGTATTTTACGACAAATTAGAAAAGAGAACATTTAAGATTTGCTAGATTCAGAACGGAACATGAAGAGTCACCAACTAGAAGCCTTTCTCACGGGTAAAGTATGAAAAAGTGGAGTGAAACTATATAAATAAAAAACCCCCACAACCTTCAGCCCTACTCTGATATAGGAATGTGCTAGCTTCCCTTCCAAAATCCTCAGCATAAGGCAGTATTCACAGCCAGATGTACCACAAGCTGCTGCAGAGCTCTGAAGAACCAGTATGACAGTGAGGAACTGGGGGGAGATGGCATGTTTTATTTCCTGCACAGATGCTGACCTTGTTATTTCTGACACATTAACAAGGGTAGCTTGGTGTAAATGCTGTGAAAGCCTGCACCAGCACAGCTTCAAAATCATATTCTTGTTCTCAAGGATGAGAAAAAGGAAAGCAAGGCATATAAGCAACTCTAAAGCTATTGCAAAGGAGGGAATTAATTTATTAATGCCTCAAAGAGCTGCAGGTTCATATTTGTCTCACGCCAAGCAGAAAGCAACATAGATAATACTCAGCTGGTTCCACTAAACCAACAGAGCCATTAGTGTTTAACAAAAAACTTGCAAACATACTGTAGTGAAAGAGTTTTGAGAAATACACACTATTATTAAGACAAACCATATTTAAGGTAAGAAGACACACAGGTAAGCTTTATGGACAGTTTGTATTCCCACCTAGACACGTCCAGAAATGTCTTCAAAAGCAGTGAGCTGTAAAGGCTCTAAGAAGATGGATAGTAACATCTATCAGGAATCCCTGTGCAGTCACAAGAAATGTACCTAATGAAGCAAGCAAAAGGATTTCTGGAAGCAGCTTACACACTGAAATTCACTGTTGCTGCCATGCAGTTCTTAGCAGACAGTGGTGATCTAGCTAACCTTGTGTTTAGGAGTCACTGATACCTCACTTTCTCCTACAAAGGGGAACTTTGCCTCGAAGTCTTCACATCTACAACATGCACTGGTTGTTCTTAATGTGAAACTAACAGCTTGCAGAAGCCACAAGCTGACCTTAATTACCCCATCTGCACTGGGATCACAGAAAGTCCTTTGTGGTATTAATCCCTATTTTGCAGGGAATATGGTGCTGTAACTTCAAATATACAGGTTGCAACTCCATCAGTTGCAGTTAAAGACACAAGTTTGACATAAATCAAACCTTCACTGTCAGTACTTTTTAATCTTCATCATTCCAAATCAAAAACTAACTAGGACAAATCTGAATAATAAAGTTAGGAGGGTTGCTTTGAAATTCCCATTTCATAGCAAAATAAGAATCCATTACAAACTGTTTTCCTACTCATTGATCTTCATTAAAAAATAGAATAATTGATAACCCCTATTCCAAGTACCAATCTTTATCTAGTCAATTCTCAAGTGTCAATCAGGAGTCTCATCCTATCCTCTAACTCCTGGAACAGTAAGCTTTAGCTACTAATTCTAGCTTCCCAACTCAGCACAACCATTACACTTGCCTACAGGAGAATAATTAACACTCTAATTAGTCTCTGCCTTTAATTTATATTCAAGACTTTGACTCAAGATTCAAGAATTATTTAATAAATTAATATCTGATTCACTTTAAAGCATTAAAGGTTGCTTTGATGCTCATCCTCAAAACAAATAGTTAGAAATCTTTTCAGAGTGTAAGTAGGTATAAGACATTAAACCATTGGGAACCTGTACACCAAGACAGAAATGCAATACTATTTTAGCAAGTCTCCTCCTACTTATTTTGTTTATAATACTTATTATCAAGAAATAGACCAAATAACCAATAGGCAAAGTGGGGTTTATATTTCTCTAGATTCTTAAAGTACTATTACTTGGTTATTAGTTGCTACCATTCACAACATCCTCCCCCTGTTCTAGAATTACAAAGAGAAATTCGCTAAGGCTAAAATCATTACAGATAATAGAAGGCTTTAGAAAAAAAAATAGAAGTCTTAAGAGGCAAAACTTTGCAGTCAAAATGAATTATTATTTAAGAATTAAAAATATACAAAGTAGTTGTCTCATTTTAACTTGTAAGTCAAACAGGTTTCATTCAAAGGATAAAAGACACAAGATTACTAACACCTGTTTTTGGAGCACTTAAAACAAAATGTGCAGGTATGAATTCCTGCCAGATCCCCCTATGCTCAATAATACACTTATTCATCATCCAACAAATATGCTTCATGTACATAATTAAGTCTAGTTTTATAGACAGGTTTCATCAAAATAATCAGTTGAAGGAGTCTGATACAACGACAGTCTCTGCGTGACCTGGGATCTCTTACACAGTTCGCAGCTATGACCCACGGGCATCTCCAGAAAGGCCTGCAGTCTGAAGTGTGCCACTAATTGCTGTCTCTTCCCAGGCTGCTTCCTGAATGACTCTACTCCCTATGCCATACAAAATCAAGATACCCTGCTTACTCAACTTGAAAATCTTTATATCTCCATAAATTCAATTCCTGTTCTCTAAAAGCTTGAAATCTGAACAAATGCATTTCATGTCAGACTTTGTGAAATCTGAAATTACACACTACAACCAGAATATCTTACAAGTGATAGTTCATCCAAACATGACATTTTCAGAAAAGCTGAACAATACAAATGGACAGCCTATATTATCTTGGGAAACTATTTTAAGTCACATTTTAAACTTGTCCTTAGCTCCAGTGGTTGCTCTCAGGCACACCAGAAGATTAAAAGCAATAATATCTCATCAGTGTCATATTAACTTCAGCTTTGGACATACAGATGTATGTCTATATCCCTGAATTTTATACTGGTTTGATAAATTTTAAATTAAGAAGTGCAAACAGATCATTCTAATTCTCTTAGAAATACACTACCATAAATCACTACTAAATGTACTCATTCTGCAGAAATATCCAATGCCCTTTACAGACTTTCCATTAACCTTTCAAATATATTTCCTCTTATATACAAAAGCCCCACTACCACAGCAGTTAGATGTGTCAGAATTGGAAGACAAAAGAAAAATGCAAGCCGAAAAGGATGCTAACTGGCAAACACAAAGATTATAAAAACCATGACTTAGATTATATTGAAACGAATCTGAACGAGATCAACTGAACATAGCAAATACTTCAGCAGCAGTACAAAAATATAATTATTTTGAAAAAAGTATTATCCTAAGAAATCAAATATGAAAGTTAATTCCTGGGACACTCATACAGGATAAGTTCTGCCCTTTAATGATGCCTTTTAATAGCTAAGCATGAACAGCCATTCTTTGTACATCATATACCTTCCTTCATCCTCCTCTTCAATTTGTTTCCTTTTTTCACCCTATTTTCTAACCACTTTTCCAGTTCATTTTCCTGCACAAAAAACTTGTTCCTCACCTGTCTTTTCTTCTTCACTAGTTCCTAATTCCACCTTATCCACATGGGCCTGTTCCCCTACAATACACCTTCCTTCTCTACGGAGCTCCTCTTTGAATTGTGGTCCTTTCCCCAAAACGCTGTGGATCTCGAGAAGGCCGCACAGTAACTCTGCAGACCTGATCTGGCAACACCCTACACACATCCTTACACAGAACAATGGAAACTATGCCGACACATTTTTGCTACTGTTACCAAACCTAACCGGGTTCAAGCACAAGGATATCCCACCTGCTATCAGGTCCTCTTCCAACTGTGTTGTGCTTTACTTCTTTGGAATTAGTGGAGACCTCTTGCTGAAACCGTGTTCCAGGAATAGGGATTTAAAATCTGATACGTTTGACTTTTTCCTTAGCTCTACATGTTAGAGAAACCCACTGCCAGACTGTATCCACACACGGAGAAATGAAACACTGGGATATTTTATGGAACAATCCATCTTGAACCACTTCTGCATACAGAAGAGATATCACGTAACAACAGCTCTCTTTAAAGGGGAATGCTAAAACAACTGTCATGTAATGCCAGTTTCATTCCCTTGTTTGTTGGTTCCATTTTTACAGGTGCCATAGGACTGAACCTTTAACCTTGAACCATTAAAAGCTTGTGAAATTTTGGTAAGCTGTTCACGTTTATTGGCAAATCATGTAGTTTTTAATACTTTCCAGCTGAGGTAAATTTCAACACCATTCACAGTTCAACAAGGCAGTTCTCCAATGTACATAATTCTATACTTGGTGCATAAAATGCAGGTGAACATTAAGGGGCTTTTACAATGAGAGGATGAAGAGTTTGAGACAGAGATTCATATAAGGAGTCACTAAGTTCTCTGTATAAATTTCAAGTAAACAGTATTTAATCCCCGTGCTATCTAGTGTACTGCACACCGCAAGAACAATGAGAACACAGACGTACAATGCACTACTGTTTTTCTGAGGCAAGAAGAAAGCAGAACTCCTAAAAGATACTACAGCTCTCAGCCTCTACTTAAAGAATGCAAATAATTGACATGTGCAATAGTAAAGGTAGGGTTTTTGCAATTTGAAAGTGACTAGGAACTTGTGAGCAAGAAAGCTGAAGTGAATGTTTTCAAGGGAAAAGCTTCTTACATTTAAATTCTGTCTTCACACTTAAATACTCCCAAGACAAAAAATCTGTCCTACCTGTGTGGCTTTGTCTCTCATACATGGAGCAGCTTGCCCATGATTATCACGAGGCCACTGTCCAGCAAGGTACGGAGCAGCGAGTGTATCCAATGAAGAAGTCCGGCGAACAATACTGGAAGGGCTTGATGAAGGTGGTCTTGATTTATCTGTTAGAACAAGAACATTTGATTACAAAGAAATCGAGACAGAGAGCTTATTCACTGTAACAGTCTACAAGAAATCATATCAAATTGGAACTTGTATGTTGTTAAGTATACAACAAGATACTTTTAATATGGAAATTAAGTTTGCTTTTCCAGGCTCTATTTAGTTTGAATGAGCTTGAAATCTCCTTTTATGCTTTTCTTAAAAACATTCTTATGTCAGAAATGTTGCACCACTATTTACTTCTTTAAAGGTGTAAGTCATTTGATTCTTAAATGATGAAGGTGTAGAAGAAATAAAAATAGCTATGTTTACTCATACATAAAGGCTAGTGTACAAAAAGTGTTGAAGTTTTTCAACGTAATGTTGAGTTTACAGTTCATCCTACTAGCCTTTTACCCCTCCACCTACTTTACTTCAAGGGATACTGTAAACCAGCATGTTTTATTAACCACCCAGCACATGATGTATGGCATAACCCTTAGATTCAGAAGTCAACTTTGATAAGGCAATGATTTACATTTTACAAGTTAATTGAGACATCTCCTCCCTTTACATGCTACTTGGTAACTACACTAATATTTGCCTGGTGCTATATCTTCTGCAACACCTCATTCTTAGCATTTATATCAGTAGCCCTTTTCAAAACAATTTTATTAAGGATTCCTCTTAGTATCTAAAAAGGTTAAATACAACCACAGGAAGTAATATGAGAAGGAAGAATATGGTTAAAAATAAAAATTTGTTTCTATCCCATCTGTCAATGATGTCTTAAGTAAAGTCGCAGCAGTAGACTACACTGCAAGCTATGAAGAATAAACACTGAAGATAGGTTCCTCAAAACAACAGTAATTGGGGTTGTTAAATTTAAGAAACTGATAAGCAGCAAAGACACAGGGTTTAGATACACTTACATATTTTGAGACGTAAAATGCAAATCCTGAGATGACAATGATCTAAGCTTACCATCAACTCATCTACTCCCCAGAGAACTACACTTGAAAGAATTGTGCATTAATCTTACCTATAATGAATAGACAATCCTAAAATACATGGCTAGAACACAGAAAGCTTGATTCAGAAATCAGATGGAAGTTTTACAAAAGGGCACTGGAAAAACTCCCGCACTGTGCCTTAGGATGAAGTCTGCACTAAAAGTATCAATAACATAGCAATTTGTATTATACAAAAACTCATTTACAGGCAAAAGAAATCATGCCTGATTAGCATCTGACTGCTAGTCAGAAAATAAAACCACTGACATCAGAAGTCTACAATTCAATTTCTAAGCTGCAGTCTACTAAAAATACATATGATAAATACTAATAAAACTTGTTAGGTATGGATTTCAGTGGTGTGGACAGCATCAAAGTCTAGTGACATTCTACACTAAATAGCCTCATGCAAATTTATTAGAAAAGTACACATTAAAAATGTGAAAAATATTTCAATTCAACTATAAGGAAATAGTTATTAGCACTACAATCAGCCACACTTGCACAAAGCAGTCAGGAAACCTCATCTGGTTTATTATTTCTACTAGTACCAACAACGATAAAACCAGCAGATTTGCTCTCAGGGTGTAACAGCAAATATGTTTCGGAGCTTGCACTTCAGACCATTGTATCAAAGAAATTCTCTGACTACTACTACCAGCACATAGCACACTGAAGGGTCTTTTTGTATCAGAATACTTCAAAACAACTCCTTTTGTCTGTACTATGGGACAATGTGGCATGCTAATGCAACGTCATTCCTTAAAAATTACACTTGCTTCCAAAGTCATATCAAACATGTTATTTGTCTTAGAATTAGCTACCATATCCTCCCTGTTTCTTTTTCTTCTCAGTTATTATTCTTTCTCTTCAAGAAGCTTCCCTCTCTTTACCAATGGGAAACAGAAAGGATGTGAAAAAAAATTATAAATCAGGAAGTGTATGTCATCAGTCACATCATCTACAAAGCCACTGCAGCAGACAGCTTCTAAATTGGAGAAGCGGAATCTGTTACTCTCTCCTCTCCACCATAAAAAAAAAAAAAGTCGAAAGACTATTTTGCTGAACAAACAGAGAGAATGAAAACTGAAGAGCCCATTTAGTATTTAAGTTCAAGGGAAGTTGCTCATTTCAAGGCACAAAGCCTGTAAGTACTCTCTTGTCCTCTGATTTAAAAATTCTTTCAAGGCATTCTGTTTTCAAATTACTTATATTTAGATGGGGGAATGATGCTTCAGTATGTTTTTACTTACTTTTCCACCTTCACAACCTGTCTTAATACAAATTGGCAAAGTGTACTACACAATTCTTGTTACTGTTTCAAAACATTTCAATGAGAACATACACAATGTTTTCATTGCACTTTCCCTTACAATACTTGAAGCAAGTATTCAGCTGTTATTTTTCCTTGATGTGACCTACATAACAAGAGATCTGCCTCCACAGAGATAACAGTTACAACAGCTGTGGCTGATGAAAAACAATGGAGTTGTTTCATCAAATAGACGCTTCTTAAATATTAGATCTCTTTTAATTGGCCTGATTATCTCTTTAAACCAGTATTTGTGATAAATATCAACCCTCCTATCAATTCACCACTAGTATAAATCTATTTAGAAACCAAAGTCTTTCTGCAATCTGATCTCAAACAAAGCAAAGTAATGGAACAAAACATAAACAGAACATACATAATACAAATCAATGAAGTCCATATGAACACAATAACAATATTGTTAATAACAACAATTGAAAATAACAAGCAAGTTACCACATCTTCACCAGCTGTACAAGTGGCCAACAGATTGGTTTACCAATAACTAACTGAAAGGTATGAGAGAAACCAATGAAACATCATCTAACAGATACTGTGAGAAAACAAACTCACAAAATTCCTTGACAGGGTTCCACTTGAAGCTTTTTTTTTAATACAAGTGGGTTATCCAAAGAAGTGAGAAAGAGTGAAACCCAAGTATTTCCTGGCATCAAGGCATACAGCTGACTTTTTTGTTCTGTTTTGGTCAGGCTTTCCTCCAGAGAGGACATTTATGGGATTACTCCCATGCACAGCTGGCACAGCTGTCTTTTCCAAAAATGCTACTGATTTTTGGGGCTTCACCTACTTTTCATGTTTCATTAAAAGAACTCAATAGACTCAGAGCATTAAGAACAGACACACAGCCCAACTGTGTACACTCCTTTTGGAAGACAATCCTGGCTATTATCCTCACATAAATTTAAAGAGAACTATTCACTAGTAATTCAAAATTGCCCCATTGTAGAAGAATGGCTGAATTAGTGGCATTTTACAAAACCTCAGAAAGCCCCAAGATGTTCAAGTTACTTAATTCTAAAGAATGAAAACATTTTTAATCCAAATAAACTCCCCTGCAGTGTTGGCCACAAGAAATGTACAGTATGATGCTGCAAAAATGAATTCACTTTCTTTACATCTACCATTTGTTAAACAGCTTAGGCAAGCAGAGCAAAAATGTAATGGTGCACAAAGCCTTCTGTGCTCTTATCCTACAGTAAAATCTTCCAAAACTACAGCCCAACCTTGGTAATTAAGGTCGACAGATATGTAGCTATTATTGTGTCACTCACCAAATCATTAAAATAAATACATTCTATGGTGAAATTTAGGGGTGTAATGGAGTTCCATTTCTTCCTCTCTACCTCCAAGGATAGGTTCACATCTGATCTCCTTAAGACTTTATATACTATTTTCATCATGTCCTTTCACACAAGTAGGCTTTCATTTTACTCTTCCACAGACTACTCTAAACAATTAAAGATCAATTTTGTAACAGATAAAACTAAACTATTTTTCTCCTTAATTTTCAGAATGAGTTTAAATGTCTGATACAGTCAGCTGGAATATATCAGAAGGTCCAGCATCCAAGAGAGAAATCCCTCCCTACCTCAAGGCACCTGCAAGTAAACAACTGCTATGGCTCTGGTCTTGACCTTCTTGTTTACACAGCCTGGTACATTTTAACACTTTTGCAGCTGAGCAGTTCAACTCTTCTAAGATGTGTTTTATATAAGAACACAAATAACAAGACCCCACAAGATCTTTACTCAGTAAATAAACCAAGACAAAAGCAATAGAGAAATGTGATTGCTCTATCTCATTTTGCAACACTGTACTAGGTGGGTCAAAACAACATCCTCTCAGGGGTGGTTTGCAGCCAGGTAAAGAGGCATCTGTGAACACTGAACCAAAACCAGAGTGCAGGAGAGACATCGCAGTGCAGAAATGAGGCCACAGCAGTGACAGGAAGGACAGAACACATTAACATGCAATTAGAAGCTGGAGTCTGAGAAATAAGTGCTCGAGATTGTAGAAAGGGCAAATAAAAGATGAAAACCAGGTAGTAGCAAGATCTAGGTTCCTGGTCATATTTAGGAGGGAGGGAAGTGGCAAGAAAATCATGAAATTGTGTGACAGAATCTTCCATTTCTAATTATCCCATAATCAACAGAAAATTCTATTAAGTATTCCCAACATTTAGTTGCAATTCAGATCAGAAAACAAGGGCAAAGCCCCCTCCCCGAAAAATGACACCCAAACCCCACAAAAGTCACATTTGTAAATTGACAAGTTAGAGTTCTCAAGTGCAAAGCAGGTTAATGAAAACTAAGTTCAAAACCATTTGACTGCTTCTCAGAAAAGAAAATCTGAAAAACATGAAATTGAGTCTAAAATATACAACTTATTTTTAGATACAACTTAAACTGAGATACAGTCAGTATCTAAGCTCAGAAGAAGCTATCATTTATCTAACCTCAAGGTTCATTTTAAATCTAAAAAAATATGTCTGCAGCTGTAGGAATGAACAAAAGCCATCATCAACTGAATGCAAGAAACAGAAAAATCCAAGTTACTCTGCAGCAGATTCTGACCAATACCCTCAAGTGGCCTATGTGGCTGCATAATCATTGCTTCATTAGCAAGAAAAGTTCCACCTCCATGTTCTCAGCTAACACTAAATTTTCTCATTTAGATGAAGAAAAAACCTGAAGTTAAGTCAGCCTCTATCAAGCACTAGACTACAAATATTAAGCAATATTAGAGGTTTAATTTGCATTTGGGGCCAATACGAGTACTGCTCTGAAATTTGAACACGTGGAAGTGATTAGATGGACACCACTCTCCTGTTTTCACACATCTTGTAAAAAGCATGTGAAGTTATCTTAACATAGTAGAGTGAGCAAATTACTTGTTTCCTTCTACATGTTAATTCTTCATTAGTAGTGTAGGGGCAAATGTGGTTTCAGCAGGCTTCTAAACAATGACTAAAAAACAATTTTTCCATACTAAGTGATCTGACACGTGCTTTTACAAAGAGTTTTTGAACCTGGATCTCACGGCTAGCCATCCTGGTTCCTCATTCTCCAGGGCAGGAGATTACAATTGAGACAAGAGTTGTATAAAGTTCACAGGAAGAAGATTTTGTGATGTGTATAAAGTCTTTCAGATTACTCATTAACAAGACTCTCAAATGAAGAATACACACATTCCTTGATACAAAGCCTTAGAATTTAGCCTTAATAAAACCCTCATTACTCTTATCTGGAAAGTGGAGAATCTAATTCTAATACCAATTTATCGGCACTACCTTTGACTAGCAGGCACATAGTCATCTTGTACCAACTGGTTATGACTGTCTCATTTGGTAGCATCATTTCTCAAGAGCCAGGATAAGAAAAAACCCAACGTTTGGTTATAATCGTAGCGCCTGGTTATAATCATAACCAAACGGGGGGAGGAATATTAGGAGAAGCAGAAGTGTTAAAGGAAGGGTTAGTCCTAGATTTCTGTGTAAACGCTTCTGCATATTAGTCAAAATTATTGCTTAGATTACCACAGCAATTTCATGAAAAAGAGTAGCTGCAAGCTTTGGTATCTTAAAAGTAACTTTTTTTTTTCTAGATTTGAGGACATGAACACAAAGTCTCACTCATACATTTTTGAATAAACTTTTAACCCAAAAAGAAAAAGGACTTGGATATGTCAGCCTCTATTATCCTCAACCTGATGCCACATACTACTTAAACTCCAGCATTCCCAGTAACAATTCTTTAAATTTTCAAAAGCACTGAAAAGCAGTTTGCTACAAAATGTATGCTATCCCCACGCTGTTTTCTATCTTCGCTGTAGCACAAACTTGTCATCACTCTCAAACTCACACATCCTTCTGCAGGGTTCATATTGAAAGCAACTACTAAGAGAGATGCTGAATACTTTTTTCCTGCATCTATGTGCCCATGCCTACAGCACTAGTCAGTTCTCTAATCGCAAGCTCAGGGACACTCTTTGGATCACAACCACATACACCATCTGGCACGAGGTGCTGAGAAAGGAGAGATGGGAAGGCTTCACCATGGCCCCCAAACACCAAATTCACCTTAAGCTGGTGCCAAGTACCTTAAGTACATCTACACCACTGAACTCCTCTCATTTGCCAACCCGAGGCAGTACTCGCGGTATTACAGGAGCGGTCACAACCCCCCACATGGCACGCTTGGCTCTCTATCCCTCTTCTGAAAGCCAGGGCGCAACAGAACAACAAAAGCAACGAGCTCTTCCACGCACACACGCCCCGCAAGCCCTGCCGCCGGCCAGAGAAGGGGCAGGGCGGGCACCAGCCTGGGCACAGCCCCGTCCCTACCTCTGCCGCGGGGCACGGCGTGCTCGGAGACGGCGCCGGCCCCAGCCCTGCACCCTCACGCCTGGCCCGGCCGCCCGGGACATGCCTTTTGCCGCTGTCCCGGACCCCTCGGCGCTCACCTTTGCAGACAGGGGAACTGGGGCTCTTCCTCTCTGGGGAGCTCCTGCCCGGCTCCGGCGACTGCCGCCGGTGGTGGTGCCGGACCCTGCCCTCCGGCAGCGGAGGCACCGGCGAGGAGCACGGCGAGGCCCCGCAGCCCGGCGGCGGCGGTGGGGGCGGCGGCGGCAGGTGGTGGTGCCGCGGGGGGCTGCC